>JAOEGS010009581.1:0-11701 GCA_025447755.1 Corythornis vintsioides
CTTGGTCTAGGTGATCCTGCTCTGGCAGGGGGTTGGACTAGATGATCTTCTAGGTCCCTTCCAACCCCTAATATCTATGAATCTATAAATCTGGCTCTAGTGTAAAAGGCAAGTCTGGACTGGTCAGGCACACACAGGAGCTGGTTTGCTCTTCTAGGAGAGCATCCCCTTCATGCTGAGACCTCCTCCCCTCTGAGGCTTTCTCAGGGGATGGGAGGACCGGGCGGGTTGCTCTCTGCTGGTGTCTCTGCTGTACTTATCTCTCCAGGAGCCCTGGCTACATCCTTGCTTGTCTCCTATTGGTTTTTTTTTTTGCCCAGATTGTGAATCTCATTGAGGAAACCGGGCATTTCAACGTGACCAACACAACCTTTGACTTTGACCTCTTCTCCCTGGATGAGACGACCGTCCGCAAGCTGCAGAGCTACTTGGAGGCGGTGGCGACATGACGCTTGGCCTCGGGAGCTGGCTGCTTCTGGGAACCAGGAATCCCCCTGATTGGTACCAGGAAACCAACCCGTGGAACTAGGCCTTTCTTCTCTTGATTCACCCGAAGCACTGCCTTAGAGAACAGCCATGCTCTGAATGCACAGCCAGCTGCACTTTCTTGTAGGCTTCAAACAAGCACCCGCATCGCTGTCTGCCCTCCCCTGCTTCACAAAGCCCTCCTGGGCACAGGCCCCGAGTAGAGCAGCAGTTGTGCTGCTCTCACCCGCAGCCACCTCCTCCTGGTTTGTCCTTGGAGAAACTGGGGGTTTGGAGAGCACCTTGTCCAGCCTCTCCGAGGCCTGTGGGAGCAGACAGTGCTTCCCTCGCCCGCGGAGAGCCCCCGTGGGTCCTGGCACCCCCCCCAGCACGGGAACGCTGCGGAGCCCTCCGGGGGTGCCTGCTGGAGGGGGCAGGTGCCACCCCCCGTCACCTGCCAGGTGGTGCCAACGCTGCTGGGTCTGGAGCAACTGCTGAGACTCTGCCCCTGACCCCTCCACCACCACCGACGGGCACCCTTCCCCTCGTGCTCTTGGAAGAGGCCTCTGGAACCTGCTGCCTCCCACAGGCGTCGTTTGTTGGTCTGAGCTCCTAGACAAGTCTCCCTCCTTTCAGTCTGCTTTAACTGTGCTAGGACTACGAAACTGTAAGCTGTATATTTTATATATATATATTATATATATGTATGTACTGTATGTATAAGAAGGGCCTAGTTGGGTCTTATGATCTGGGTGTGGTTTTTTTTTTTCTTCCTGTTACGTTTTCTACTGGCTGTGGCAGGGGAAGGAGCTTAGTGAGGTTTGACGTGTTGGTTGCAATGCCTCTCGTGGACAGTTCCCAGTGTCTGAAAGCTGAGCAGCAGGGACCTGAGCAGCAGCTGGTGCTCTGGAAGGGGCACCTGTCGTACTCTCACTCGTCAGTGTTGGATAACTTTGCCAAAACACGTGATTGTTTTTGTTCTATGTTCTCAAAGAGGAATCTCTTAACAGTGGCCCCTATAGTAGTGGCTGTACTTTGGGAAAACCAAAACAAGGGAGAATTTTATCTTTGGACACACCTGGAAAATGACAATGTAAAGAAAGAAAAAAAAACAGAACACAGACAAAATCCAAACCAAACAAAAAAAAAACAACCCAGAGAAGTCAGGATTGTTTCCTCCTCCCCCTCCTGCCCCGCTGCCTGTTGAAGGAACAGCAGGAACCAGTGAACACTAATCCAGAATCCTTCACTTCTTTCTGGTTAAACTAAAACTGACTCTTGAGTGCTGTCTGGGGGGGGGGGGGTGTGAGGAAAGCCCCGTTGCTTTCACCACAGCTTTATGACACTCCTTTGCCCCAAATTCAGTGTTTGTTTGAGGACTAGCTCAGTTTTTTCCAAGCAGTGTGGAAGCTTTTGCCAAATGTTGAGGGAGGAGAGCAGCTCTCTCCTCCTGTGTCTGTGAAAGCCCCACTGGGGAGCTGCTGGGGATGTTCCCGTCTCTCCAGAGTTTGTTGTCCCTTCTCCACTGTGAAGTTGCAGTCCCTTGTTTTGGGTCACCCCTTTCTTTATCATAGAAATGTTGCAACTAATCAACTGAAGTGGCAATATGATGATAAGCTTGTTTGAGTTGGGTCATGTTGACCCGATTCCCATTAATTTTGTCTTTGTACCACCTTCCACGTGTCTCGTGTGTGTGTGTATATGTATATATATATAAAAAGTCAAGCTCATGCCAGGTGCAAACCCTGTCACGACAGTGATCTCAGCTCTTTTCTTTCCTGATGGACAATGCCAAGCCTGGATAGAAACCCTGTGGGCGGCCGGAGGAGTCGGAGGACAGTGGGAAGAGGAGGAGCTGCAGCTCGGGATGCACCGGGGGGATCGTGTGGCCGGCTCCTGGGCTCTGGTGTGGAGACAACCCCCGGCTGTGCCTCGGCCCGACCTTGGCTCCCCGCAGTGCACAGAGGCCCCTGGCACCCGGTGCCCCCCCTGGGACGTGGTCCTGGCCACGGGGCGGCGGGAGCAGTAGTGGGAGCCCCCCAGAGCCCCCCCCAGCCCTTTGCCTTCTCTCCCCATCCCCTCCCTTGCTCCCCTGGCAGCGCTGCCCTGGGACTGGCGGTGGCATCCAGAGGTACCCGGCAGGGACGGGAGGGAGTCTGCTCCCTTCTGCCCCCTGCTCCTGCTGGCATCCCCGGGGTCCTGCCGGGGGGGGGAGCTCCTGACCTGGAGGTCCCAGGGCCTCCTCCCAGGATGCAGCTGCTTTCTCGCAGCCCGAGGAGCAGCCTGAGGGATTTTGTTTGGTTTTTATAAGAAGTATTTTACACACAGATTTTTTTTTTTTTTAGCCTGTTTATAATCTCCTTGCAAACCAGAACTAGGATGATCCCCCCTCCCCCAGCAATAGTTCTCCGTTGTGTGCACACGCGGGTTTGTTACTAAAGGTTTCTTGCAAGTACTTAGTTGTTCTCGGAGTTGGTGTTTCCTGGGGTGTGTGGCAGCCTCGGGGGCCACCCGAGGAACGGGCACACTGGGGGGCTCCTGCTGGGTCCCCCCTTCTAGGGCTGTGTGGCCGGATTCCCTGGGTAGCCCCCCCTCCCCCCAGGCTGGCCGGGTGCTGTTCTGCACATCCCGTGTACAGGTCTTTGTGGATAAAGTGTTTGTTCTTGTGTCACTCTTGAGAGCATGGATGGATTGTTGTACTCTAGGAAGGAGGTGGCAGTGCTGCCCTCAGCGTTGCCTCAGCTCTTCAGGGTGTTTAGTAGCTTGAGTTGGTACAGAAAAAAAAAAAAAAAAGAAAAAAAAAAAAGAAAAAAAAAGGAAAAAAGAGTAAAAAACAAACAACAACAACAAAAAAATCCAAAATTGACTTCTAGCCATAATGGGTTTTCTTCCACAGAAAATGGACAGAAGTGGGTGACTCTTGGGTGTCCTTCACCTTGTCCCTGAGGGCACAGAGATGTGCTGGGGGGTCCGAAGGCTTCCAGAGTTGCTGTGAACCCAGTGGTGAGACCAGGACGTGGCTTTTCCTTTGTCCTCGGCCAGTGTAGTGAAGAGCAGAGGGGGCAGGAGCCTTGTCCTGGTGTCTTGGTCAGCACACGTGTTGAGCCTTGGGGCTTTGATTTACTGACATTTACTAGGAAAAGAAATAAAAACAAAAAGGCTAGTGAGACTGTTGGGATCCCAGAGCCCCAGCCCAGGACAGGGAGGGCAGGAGCCTGGCAGTGCCAGGGCCAGGCTGGGCCATGGATGTGCAATGCTGTGGCCGCCGACTCCTCTCAGCCTCCCAGCCAGCCCAGCAGGAGATGGTGCAGGGACCCAGGAGCAGGGGGTTTCCTTGTGTTTTTTGGTCAGCTCTTGAAGGTTATTTGACAGCAGGAGACATTTCACTGTCCTGAGGTCATCCTGTCAACATTTTCCACGAGCCCAGCTCCAGGGTTCTGGGGGTTTCAGCTGCCCCAGTGACCCCACGAGGTTGGAGCCTCCCCCTGGCCACGACCATCCCACGCCTTGGACGAGTGTTGCTTCTAAAAGTAAATAAAATTAAAAAAAAATAAAAAAGGAGGAAAATTGCTCAGTGTTGCTTTCCCCGGGGGCGTGAAATAGCCATCAAAACCTGATGAGATGAGTTTGCACTCCTAAAGAAAAATGTAAGTACTTCAACTTCTAGAGGATTTTTAATTGTATTTCTGCCTGGAGCCGAGGTATTAAATACCTCAGCCCGTGAGGATTTCACAAGTTGTGTTGGGAAAGGAGTTCTTCACTCAGCTGTAAGAAATTCAGCTGGCCCAAGACTAACTTCAAGATTAAAATAATAAAAATTAAAAAAAACATGTTTGTAATACATTACAGGATTGTTTGTCCTGAATTTTAAACTTTTTGTTAAATTTGTGGAACTATGGAGGAATTTTCTAGAAAAAAAAAAGTGAAATAAAGTAAGATGGAAAAGTCAAATTTCTAGTGTCTTCTCTCTGGTGCATTGCTTCTGAGGGGAGTGCAGCTGGTGGCTCTCCCAGCCCCTGGTCAGCACAGGAGGGGAGAACTGAGGTCCAGGGAACTGGTTTGAAGGGGGGTCAGGTCTGGAGCAAGACTCTTGACAAGACTCTTCAATCCTGTTGCTGCTGAAGCTTCACCTTTGGGTTCCTGCAGCAGGCTGAGCCACGAGCAGGGGTTGCAACAAGCAGGGGCAGGGCAGAGGTTTGCCAAAGGAACCAACTCCCCTCTACATCCACTGGGTTTGAGGTTTCTACCCTTCCCAGAGCAGCCAGGAAGAGCTGTGGACTGGAAGCAAAGGTTCCAGCCAGGAACTTAATTCCCCTTCTGAGTGCAGCAGGGGTTTGGACACAAACTGCTGCTGGGAGCAGCACCACCCTCCCGGGGTGCAGGAAGAGAAGAAGGGCCCTCAGGATGATGCGAGGGCTGGAACCTGAGGTCTCAGCTGGGAGAGGGGAGTGTTCAGCCTGGAGAAGGCACCAGGGAGTCCTTTTGCCTTTTTTCTTTCCAAAGGGTTTTATGAGGATGTCTAGTGCTGGGATGAGGGGATGACTTCAAACTGGCAGAAGGGAGGGTTAGATTGGAAATCAGGAAAAGGTTCTTGACTGAGGGTGGTGAGACCCTGGCCCAGGGTGCTCAGGACAGCTGTGGATGCTCCATCCCTGGATGTGCTCAAGCCCAAGCTGGATGGGGCTCTGAGCAACCTGCTCCAGTGGGAGGTGTCCCTGCCATGGCAGAGGGGGTAACAGGATCATCTTCAAAGGTCCTTGCCCCCCAACCCAGTCGATGCTGAGCAGAGGCAGCTCTGGCTGCAATCAGGCAAACTGACCAATTTGCTGCTTCCCCCCCTCACCTGTTGAACCCCAACCTTGGTCTTACTTTGCAGAAATGACTGAGGTGTTGAGACAACAAACTGCAGTTTATTGGCCTTCCTCTGAAAGTTGGAGCCACTTCCAACCCATACACAGTCAAGAACACAAACCAGCAGCAGTTACACCAGCACGTTGCCCTCTGTCCCAGATGGGGGCAGAAGGAATTTCACTGAGCCTAGAACATAGGTGGAGGCTTAATCACCACCCCCAGAAGGAATTTCACTGAGCCTAGAACATAGGTGGAGGCTTAATCACCACCCCCCTTAAAGGTGCCCAGTTGCAGGGACTGTTAATACCCATCCCAGTGAGGTTTTGACACTGCCAGAACCTGCAGCCAGCCCCTACCCCCAGCCAGGTGTCAAATCACTGGAGGTACCTCTGCTGTTCCCCTCAGAGCAGCCAGGTCCAGGGCAGATGAAACTCACAAGGCAGCTGTCCCACTTCACATCAATCATTTCTGGTTTGAAATAAGTCATTTTAGAAGCAAAATCCTTCATTTGCTGTTGGGATTAACAGGCCTTGCAGAACCATTCAGAAGAGACTTTAAAGAGCCACCAGCTCCTCCCAGTGCTAGGGAACAAGGTCCCCCCCTGTCCTACATCCAGGGAATTCACTGTAAGGGGCCTTCCCAGCTGCTGGGAGGGTTGGGTGCAGACCTTCAGAAGAACCAGCCGAGCAGCTGCCTTCTCAGCACCCTCTGCACTTGGCCAGCACAGGTACAAAGCCTCTGCCAACTCCCCCCTCAGAGCTCCAGAGCTCTACCTGTTCCAGGCCACTCTTGAACAGCATTTCTACAATCATAAGGCTCCAGCCAGAATTCACACACATTTGTACACAGCTTTATAAATAATCCCTTTGCAGAAAACACTGCCAAGAACACAGGCCACAAATCTACTACTTAAAGACACGATTCAGGACTTCCTTAAAACTCAACAAAAAAACCCCATAAAACAGACTCAAAGTATTACACAGACAAACCCAGCGAGGTCACACACACACCCCCAGCCCCGTCACAAACCATTTGTCATCCTGGACAGAGGACAAGGGATTTAAAATCATTCTGATGGTACCACCCTGCAGTTCAATGTCCACCACCATCAGCGGGGTGTAAACAGCTGTAAAAAGAAATCTGCCTTTTCTCCCCTGGTGGGGGGAACTGCAGCTGCTGATTGGTTTAAATTCAGATCAGGAAAATAAAACTTTGGTGAAACAGAACATATAATACAGATCTCGGGTAAACATTGTCCTGCCTTTGTATAAATGGAAAGAAAAAAAAAGTAGGAAGCAGGGATTTGGAGGAACACCTCAGAACACAGACACCAGGCCAGGGGCACAAACACTCCACCGCAACACCAGGGCCAACAAACATCCAGCTGAGCAACACCAAAGAGCAACATGATGCCAGCCTCAT
The DNA here is from genome assembly GCA_025447755.1 of Corythornis vintsioides. Classification (NCBI taxonomy): domain Eukaryota; kingdom Metazoa; phylum Chordata; class Aves; order Coraciiformes; family Alcedinidae; genus Corythornis; species Corythornis vintsioides. Next base: position 6,739 of record JAOEGS010009581.1, read on the forward strand.
TTATTTCACAAGGAGTCTTCCTCCTAGGGAGCCCTGGAGGCAGCAGGGGAAGGGGCCTGAAGAGCGTTCTCGGATGTGGTGGGTATTTCCACATCCCTGTATAACTGAGCAATTTGCTGTTTGTACTTTCGTATCACCTCTGGTCGCTTCAGCTTCATGGTCGGGCCTGTGGGGAAAGAAAACCACACGAGAGGTTTAAATGGGGCTGGTGCCATTTTGGGACACAAGCTGGTACTGGAGGAAATGAGTCTGGAGGGACACTCGGAGCACTAACAAGTGTCATCTTCTAGATCTGGGCAAGTAAAGGAACAAGTTCTTTACTCTGAGGGTGGTGGGAACCTGGCCGTGGCTGCCCTGTCCCTGGCACAATCCCAGGGGAGGTTGGCTGGGGCTCTGAGCACCCTGCTGCAGTTGCAGATGTCCCTGCTCCCTGCAGGGGTGGGGGGGCAGAGGAGCTTGACAGGTCCCATCCAACCCAAACCCCTCTATGATTCTGTGAAATTTCTCTTTGCCATGAAGAACACCTCCCTCCCCTGTGACAGAAACAGCACAACCTGCCTGCGCCAGACAACACCAGCTGCTGGATAAGCTCAGCTGGGCCAGGCAGAGGTGGGAATTCACCCCCCCCAAAACCATCCCATGGAAAAGCCCTGGCGAGAAGGGCTCTGTGTAGCGGGGGTCCCCGCTTGCGTTGTCCGACATCCAAGAAAGGGTTGAGGGGGCACCCCCCAGACACCCGCCCACCACTCACTCACCGAGCTCTCCCCCAAAGACGGAGAAGTCCTTCTCCAGAATGACCCACTTCTGGATCTTCTGGGCGTTGGACGCGGCTTGCGCGTTGACGGCGGCGATTCCCCTCTCGATGGCGGCGTAGACGGCCGGGTCCGCCCCGTGCACCACCTCGGACACCCTGGTGGCTTTGCTGCCCAGCTCCCGGCAGAACTCCACAGCCTCTGGAGTCAGCTCGTCGCCCGGCTCGCCGGTGTCTGCGTGCACAGTGCACTGCGGAGAGGAGCCAAACACACGAGGGACCGCTCAGTGCCCCGGCCCCGCTCCAGCCCCCGCGCTGCCCCTTCCCCCAGAAACTCGCTGAGCTGAAGGGCAGCTGAAAGTTCTTCAGCTCTCCGCCCTCCCAACAGCCCCATCGACACCTCTGGGTACTGAGCTGAGCTTCTGAGATAACCCCAAATCCTTTTTTTCTGGACAAGAAGCTGCTGGGAATCATCCCAACCAAGACCAGCAGCACCTCCAGAGCCCAGCTCGTGCTCAGGGGGTGAAGTTGGCAGCCAGGCTCGCTAACAAGCAGTTACCAGTGTCCTGCCAAGGCCCCCCCACCCGCAGGGTCTCCAGTCAGGAGGCAGCACAGGCCACCACAGAGGTGTCCCTGGGCAGTTTCCAGCTGGTGTCTTCAGAGAAAACACCCCAGGCAAGTCTTGCCTCCAGCACCAGACACCAAAAATGTGTGACAGTGACCTTCCCCCCAGGAGGAATCAAACCCCTGGGCACAAGGGGAGTCCTGCCTTCTGTACCTTCAGCGTCAGCAGTATGGAGAGGAACTTGGCTTTGTCTCCAACCAGCATGGCATTGCTGATGATGGGCACAGCCTCTTTCACAGCATTCTCGATTGGAATAGGGGGAACGTTCTCACCTCCCGCAGTGATCAGCATCTCTGCAAAACAGCCAGACCTTGGTTAGTGCTTCAGGCTTCTTCCCCACCCTTCACAACCTGAAATAACTTCACAGATCATTTCATAGAGTGATGGAACCATAAGACTGGTTTGGGTGGGAAGGACATTTCAAGCTCATCTGGCCCCCAAGCCCTTGCAGGGAGCAGGGACATCTGCACCCAGAGCAGGGTACTCAGAGCCCCCCCAACCAAACTCACTTGGGATGGTGGCAGGGATGGGGCAGCCACCACCTCTCTGGGCAGCCTGGGCCAGGCTCTCACCACTCTCAGCACCAATAATTTCTCCCTTCTCTCTCCAGTCTAAATCTCTTTTTGATTAAAACCATCACCTCTTGTCCTGTCCCAACAGGTCCTGATAAAAAGTCTAACTTTTAGAGTCTCAGCCCAAGGGATTCCTCTAAGTAGGCCTTTGAAGAGGACAAATTTAGTCCTCCTGAAGTCCAGACTGCAGTCTTAATTATCTTTCTTCTTCCTTGTATGATACTAAACTCTACTGATGGGAGCAGCCTTGGCAGCAGCAAACCCTCACATCCTAGAGCAGACCTTCTCTGCTCACAAGGTCCAGCTGCACTCCCCTCCTCAGCACTTCCAACACCTACCTCAGAAGTTAGCTCTTCAAGAGCCTTCTGGATTGAGGGTGCCTTGCTGTGTAGCTGGGTGGTATTACAAACAAGCTGACTGAAGTCACCCATGATCACCAGGACATGTGATCTTGAGGCTACTTCCAGCTGCCTCTAGAAGGTCTTGTCAACACCCTCTCTGTGGTTTGGTGGCCTGTAGACACCCACAACACTTTCACCTGTGTTTATATGCCCTCAATTCTCACCCAGAAGCTTTCAACATGTTCTTCACTCACCCCTAAGTAGAGCTCCGTGCATTCCAGTTGCTCTCACACATAAAGAGCAACTCCACCACCTGGCCTTGCTGGTCTGTCTTTCCTAAAAAGCCCATTAACTATCCCTGACAACATTCCAGCCCTGTGAGCTGTCCCACCAGGGCTCAGTGACTGCAAATCAGATGACAGCCCTGCGACCAAACACAGATTTCCAATTCCTCCTGCTGACTCCCCACGCTGCTGCATTGCTGTGTGAGCATTTCAGAGGGGGTTGAGTGTGCAGTTTGCCCTTTGCGTGACCATTTGTCCCTTTCTGATGGTCAAAGTCTTGCATGAAATTGGGGGTTGCTGAAGGTGGTGTCCTGAGCTGCACTGCCACAAGCAGTTTGCCCAGCAGCTGTTGTTTTCTCCCAGAGGTTAACTGGCAAAGCTGAAATGGGAGCTGGCAGGACAATACCAGTCCAGCACTGTCCAACAAGCCAACAAAGCATTAACCACTGCTGCTGAAAGGAGAATTTCTTCCTTACTCTGCAAACACACACTGTTGCCAGAGGTCACCCCTCTTCTCCCACCACACACTCAGCAGCAGCCCGAGTCAGCTTAAAAACTCGGCAGCATTTAAATGCTCCTCTGTGCAAGACCGAACCATAACTACAAGGGCCTGCAGGCACCATGTCTCCTGCTGCTGCACAACCTCAAGGTAACAAAGTTGGGAAGGACTTACCTTTAATTCTGCCCGTGATGAAGAGGAATCCATCCTTGTCATGCTTGCCAAGGTCACCTGAATGTAGCCAGCCATTGTCATCAATCGCCTCTCTGGTTTTCTCTTCCATGTTCAGATAGCCCATGAAGATGTGCCTCCCTGAGAAGCAGATCTCCCCGTTGCCATCTCTGTCCGGCTTATGAATCAGGGTCTGGCAGCCACTGAGTTCCCTTCCACAGCTTCAAGTGAGCACAAAAACCCATGGTATTGAAAAGTAAAAATAAAATCAGTATCTGAGCAAAGAAGGTTGTAGCCAACCCTCTCAAGCCAAAGTGTCTGAACAAAGCCAGGCAGCTTCGTTCAGGTCCAGCGAGGGACTCAACTTGGCATCTGCTTATGTGAGGGGACCACAGCAGAAGCTGCAGAGATCAGTGCTCTCACCTGGCACCCCACCCACTGTTCTACCTGAGCTCTGAACTAGAGGGTTGAGGTCCCTGGCAGCAAGTTTCTCCTGCTGGTGGTATTCCCTCTGCAGACTGAGCCTGCTGGGACTGAACGAGCTGTGCAAAGCAAGAGCAGAGTCCTTCTGCAGTTACTCAACTCAATGGTCAAGTGAACCACAGGCTGGAGTTACTGACCCTTCCTCCATCCCAGGAAGCCTTTGCTTCCCCCTCAGTTCCTGGAAGATCCAGGCCAAGTCAAATCTAGGGAACAGCCTCCCTACAGAGCTCTTACTGGCAGCGAGGCCCTGGGGGGAGCTGCTCAGGGCAGGATGGCCGGGCCAGAGGCAGGGGAAAGGCCTTTACCTGCCGAGCTTGAAGACGTGAGGCAGACACCCCGCATGAGGCCCACTGCTCTCGCTCATGCCGTACACCTCGAACACGGGAATGTTGAGGCTCAGGAAGAACTCCTGCGTTTCTCTGGAGATGGGAGCAGCCCCCGTGTAGCACCTGGAGCAGCGGTCCAGCCCCAGCGCCCTGCGCACCTTCCTGTAGATTAAGCAGTTGGCCAGGTGGAAATTCATGGGCACCTCGGAACACCTGTGGGACAGAAACAGTGAGGAGAGCCCAGCCACCGGGGAGAACTTCTCTCCCTTCACCATATTCCAACTTGATTCACTAAAAAAATTCATTATTCCCCACCACCACCCCCAGCCTTTGTTGCTGACTTGGGCACAGGCAGCACTTGGCTTCTCCTGCCCACCAGTCTGGCCCGGTGCCCAGGGTCAAACTGCTGACCTAACAAAGTTCTCCTGCTCTCTGTACCATCCCCCAGGGGCAGCCCCTACCCACCCGTTAATCCGCTTCAGGTTCGTCTGCAGCCCGACTCCCTTGGCCCATGACGCCACTTTTCTCTGGAGCAACGACGATTTTGACCCCATGGATTTTATTTTTTCTTCTATTTTCTCCCAGACACGAGGCACTCCAAAGAAAGCAGTTGGCCTCACTTCCTGCATGGTGTTCACCAGGGTGCCCTGAGCAAAGGAAGGTTTAGTATAGCTTTCAAAAAGGGTTTTGCTGTAGACTTCAGGTCAGGCCTGGCCAGCAGTCAAGGCCTAGAACTTGGCCATGAATTCTCAGGAATGGCTCCTTTTCAGCTGTGGGGCCACCAAACAAAGCTGGGCTGGACGATACCAGCTCCCTTCTCCAGGCACTTCCCCAAGAGATTCACAGATTCACAGATATTAGGGGTTGGAAGGGACCTAGAAGATCATCTAGTCCAACCCCCCTGCCTGAGC
>JAOEGS010009583.1:0-35236 GCA_025447755.1 Corythornis vintsioides
TCTGTTCCTGGGTGACTTGGTCTAGGTGATCCTGCTCAGGCAGGGGGGTTGGACTAGATGATCTTCTGGGTCCCTTCAAACCCCTAATATCTGTGAATCTGTAAACACTAATGGCATGTAGAACTTATAGGGTATTTTCATTTCTATCTTTATATGTGAATTTTCAAGAATATTTGGGGAAAAAAAAAAATCAAGTGAAGCTGTAACTATACTTCTAGGTCTTAAAATTAGGGGATCTGTTTAAATGTGCTTAGCTGACAATAAACCATAATGCTGCAGCATAGCCCTCAAAAGCAGAGGTGAGGAGCACAGGGCAGAAAGCAAACTCTTACCCATATTTTAAGTCAGATTTGAGGGGTATGTGTTATCTGTGCTTCATGCAGTTTTGTTGTGCAGTGTACGTAATCACAGGCTTCTGTGAGAGGATGTCTGCTTGACTTGGCTTCTATAAGGAGGTTTTGTTCTTTGTTGAGGTTCTTTTCTGGCAGTACAGCAGAGAAGCCATGCTGGGCAAGAAACCAGCACTTAATATTACTCTTAATATCTGCCTCTTGCAATGTATGTGTTGTTCAAACAGTGCTATATCCGCACAGTTTTAATGAGTTAAGTCATACTCTGCCTACTTATGATGCAGGTTTGTTGAGCAGAAGTGAAAATGGCTCACAAACAATTACACAATCTACTTCACAGAAGTTGTTTAGGAGGGCAGTATGGTCAAAGGAAAAAGCTGTGAACTAGGAGGGAGAAGGGGGCATTAAGCAAGATCAGCTGTGTCCCTTCATTAGAAGAAAAATTCCTAATTTGTGTCCTGAATTTACAGCCAGCAATAAAAGTACAAGCTTGCAAAGAAAATATCCCCAGAGGAATTACTGCTCGTGCTTGGGAGAAACAGAAGTAGAACATACATGTGAATGCTCCACCTCCTGCGGGCCAATGGACAGTCTTGTAAGTTCCCTCCACATTCCTGTTTTGCTTGTTCTGTTTGTATTTGAGTGGCTCATAATCTCTCTTCTAATTCAGCAGTAGCAGCTGGGGGTTTTGCTGTAGTGCTTTCTGTCTTTTAGGTGATACCTAGTCACCAATATTGCTGAAGGTAATGCTAGCAGCAGAAAGAGAAGGAATGCCTGTTATGTATTAAAGAAGCCATTTCCTACCAGAAACATTTGACTACAGGCTGAAAGGACCTGGCTGCAAGTGTGTTCCAGCAAAGGCTCATTATATCCCTTGCTGGTACTCACTAATCCTGGCTTCTCTTTCTCTGTTGATGGAAGGTTATCATTTTTTTATAGGCAACAGACACAGGAATTGTGCAGTTGCATTATGTTTCCCATTCACAAGTACATACTTATAGTGTAAGTGCCTCGTATTCAGATACACCCATCAATGCAGCATGAAAATAGGAATCTAAGTTACTGAGCATCAGCATCAGTGATGATTCAGGAGCAGACTATAGGGCCATTGGGCAGTATGTCTTCACAGTTCTTCATACTGTGTTTAGGAGAAAAAAAAATAGGCAATCTCTGAGTTGCTGTTATTTTCAATTGCCTCAAGTGATGCAAGGAACTAGTACCTCTTAATAAGGTTTTGTGGTTTCATTGCACGTGTATCATTTGAAAGTAAAGAGTATTTGCACAGACACTAAAATATAGTGGAGAAGAACAGTATGGAATTTATGTTGCCCTTGGGATTTGGAGTGTCCATATCTGAGGGTTTATGTCTACATTTTTATTTTTTTTTTAATATTTGTGGGGTGAATTTTAAATACTTTATCCCGTGTAGGATTTGTAAATGTATAGGAGTCAGGTTAGTTGCTGTGCTGTAAGCCTGATGTGTTCAGAAAGCATGTGTACCTGTACAGCAGATTTAATTCTGAACTGAACAAGCTGCACTTGTGCTGCCTAATTTTGATGCATCTCCCAAATTAGATTTACTATGGAGATATTGGAAGTTTGTACATTTGAACTGGAGCTTTTGAAAACAGGAATTTGGTTCCTGTGATCACAGAACCAGTTAGCTTTTATTTGCTTCCTCTTGCTTAAGATGTTAGTGATAGCTTGAAACATAAATAATTTTGACAAATACAATTACTTCTAGCCTACAGTTTGGGCATTAATAGAATGAAAGAAAGATTTTGTGTTTCTGTAAAGAATCTTAATTGGTGATTGTGACCAGTAACTTAAATCAAATGTTTAGGGTACTTATCCAACCAGAGTGTTCAGAAATACAGTACTTCAACAGCAGTTTGCATTAGTGGTAAACAACCATCATTATGTTCTTGCTTGTTATATTGCAGCTTAAATGTTCTGTGGTGCAGAACTGTTAGTTCTTCTTTGTATATAGCTATTACTTCGAAGTGAACAATTTATAGAGAAGAATGACTTTCTAAAGACTAGTTTGAGAGCCCAAGAACAGAAGGCCAGGTTACCCATGCTGGAATGAAAGTTCAGCACTTGGAGTCTGGCAGCAGGACTTCATAAAAAAAAAAATGTGCATGTGCATATCTCCTCTGTTCCCCTCAACCATGCCCCCCCTCTTTTTTTTTTTTTTTTTTTTTTTTTAATTTAGGTCAAAATGACAGTTGAACAAAAATAGAAAGTTGAAATTGAAAATCATTCATTCCCAGCATTGTCTTAATATTAGAGGATAAATTATGAAACAGAGCAGGTCAAAAACAGCTGAATCACTTTGATATCTTGCCAGTCAGGTATTAACAGAATGTACATTAAGTTCTGTTAATATTATTCAACTTGTCTGTGGCATAAGAAAGTACTATTTACATCCCTGTGTATTTTACTGCTTTCTAATAGTACTGAAGCTAAGGGCTAGAGACATATAGGGTAGAAACTTGAATAGAAGTAGAGCTTTAAGATCATCATTGTCTTGACCTTTCTTCTCCTTTTCCAGTCAATTCATACTGTTATCAATCAATATGTTCTGTGGGAACCCCAGGTCAATATAATTTAAACTGGTTAGTATGTCAGAATTATGCCACTTTGAATACTGTAACACTGAAATCTTTGTATTAAAAAGTGTAGTAGAAACTAGCTGGAGAAAGGAAAAGACAGATGTTGTTCTTTGAAACATTCTTTAAGAACATTTCTGAGCCAAAAACTCCAGATTTATGCTGATATACATTATTATTGTAAAAACACCTGGAGAATTGCTTCTCTAATCTCAAGTAGATCATAGGAGAAACCCTAGAAGATGGTATGAACATGTGAGAAACTAACTTTGCCCCTTACCAGATTCGTTTGAAGGGCTCTGGTTCAGTAGAGCTAATATAATCCAGTTGTACCTCAGAATTTCATCTTAAAGTAGCAGGTATTTGTTACAAAACTCCTTACTTGACCCCCATAAGAAAATTGTGTGTTGTCTCGGTGATGGACAGGCTACCCCCTTGTGGTACTTTCCAAAGCTGCTTTTTTTTTTTTGCTTTTTTTTTTTAACCAAAGAAAATCTTAGCTTGCAGACTTAATGGAAAACATGAACCATCTGTGAATGCTACTTGCAGCTCATTTGCTTCATTGGCAAATATTAAATGGTGTTGTAAAGATCCGCTAAAATTATGGAAATGGGTTTTAACATTAAAATCAAAGTGCAATTAGAACATTTCACTGCATAATTGTTTGGCAGACTAAGATAGTAAGCAGAAAATACCCAGCTTTCTGATTTATTGGTCACAGGTTGTTTCGTTAGAACTACCGAATCTGGGGTACATTTTTGTATTTCTACTTTTTAAATGATCTACTCAACTATGAAACGACAGTGCATATGCATCTTGGGTTTTCTTTTCTATGACTGGTTTTTACATTTCCAACGTGCTTTCTCCATTTTCTCTAACCCAGTACAAATAGGAATTTTCACAGTGTAGGGGCAGAAGGTACATAGAGCAGTACCTTCATATTTTACCTTTATGTAGGTCCTTCTCTGGAATGCAAAGCATTTTTTGTCTTAATTATTATCCAGATGTTAGGAAAAAAAAGGCTAATTACCAGCATGGTCCAGAGTGTTTTAAGTAAGTACCTTGTTGCAACACATGTAATCAATCACAAAAGATAGATTTTTTTTTTTCTAAATTCTTAAAAAAAAAAAATAAATGTATAGCTACAGTGTATGATTGCAATTTCTTTGCCAAAAGCACGCTTCAAATGGTCTCTGCTGTTTTATATGAAACAATGAGGAATTATGATAGGTAAAAGCTGGCCAGTGATGCATAGACTCTTTGTGCTTTTAATTTACGTACAGGGTGCTCAGAGTAAGAATATATTTACCATCTTGTGGAGCTAAACACTAAGAATTCATCTCTGGAAATGAAATAACAAGTCATTGAAATTACTGCACAGTTATTATTAGTGTAAAAGCTTTTCAGAGACTTTTTTTGTTCAGTGTTTGTACAATAAGGTCCTATTTGTGACTAGGTTCTTAGGTGCTACTGTAATGCAAATAATTATTTATTTGTAAAATGCACACTGAGCTCCAGGAATAAATATTTAAATACTTCTAATATTGAACATTTGCTGAATACGTTAGTATTCCTGATATAATTGTTCAGTTTTATTTTGTAGAATAAGGTTAGTCTTTGGGGATGGGGGGAAAGTGCATGTTACTCAGGTCCATGGGAGTTTGGAGTCCTCAGTACTTTTCTGGGTAGGATGAAGTGCAGCAGGTGGCTTCAGCTCTAAGGGTAACTTATACTAGACAGTTCTGCCTTATGAGATCAGAGGTATACTTCCCATCAGTATTAAAGCAAATTACTTCTGAGGGAGCATCATTGCTCTGTGGAAGACATATGTTGGTGCTCTATGTTAGTTGTACAGTACCTGGGCATTACAAATCACTGAAGATGTAGCAGAGCACCTCTTGTAGCTTCTAGTGCTCCAGGTGGTGTTGGCAGGAAGCAGGCTCTCATGAGCACACACAGAGTGTGTCCATGTGGCTGTTCAAAAGCCAGGTGTATCCTCTCTTCTGCCGCAGTCAGGGTGCTCTAGCTGCACAGCAAAGGAGGGCTGGTGTCTCTGGCTCTTATTCTCATTTAGCCACTGCTAAATGGGACAGAAAAACTTCTGTTTTAGTAAATGCTTTAAAAACAATCATTGAGCTCAAAAAGGATTTTTGATTGCTTCTTGTTCCTTGTAACTTGAGTTTGGTCATAAAAAGGAATTCTCATCTCATGGGTGTTTCGATATGTTGAGGCTGTTACCACCACATTGTTCTTCAATTGTTGGAAAACTATACAAACAAAATTACACTGGCCTCTGGGTAGCTGCAATGGCTGCAGTAACCAAATTCTTCACAATTCTATATAATGTGCATGTTACCTTAATACTTTGGATAAGAAAATAGGATTAATTTAGCCATTTATTCTTAGACAACATTTGTCTATCTCCTTTTGACATACTGGTGGTCAGTGTGAAACCATTGCAGTTGTTGGTGCTGTATGTTAAGCAGTGATCAGATTTTGAGGCTTTTACATCTATGAAGGAAATCACAGAATGTTAGGAGCTGGAAGGGACCAACCTAGATCAGGTTTTGAATTGAGGTTTGTACCACCTCAAAGTGAGTTGAGACTTTTGGAAGCTGGGGTAAAAATTACTGTTTTGTGTATACTGAGCCATTTCTCTGAATTCATGTGCTATAGGGGTTAGTATGCAGAGGCTGACATTCTGGATTTCTCAGCTTCACTAAATACATGGATCAAACAAAACACTTCTCTAAAGGTGAAGAAAGCTAAAAAAAAACAAAACCAAAAAAAAATCTCAGCAATCATAATGAAAATGAATATGCCTTCACAATACTATTTCTCTGCAAACACCAACATGGTGTAGGGCTTTGTAATGTGATAAATCAGCTGAAGCAGTAGGAATCTAACTGAAGGAATAGCAACTTTTCTGAGCAACTCTGGAGGTTAATTGATGAAAGGCTTTTGCATTGATAAAGACAACAGGAGGATCTGGATGTTTTCTCTCAGACAAAAGCTTATATAGTTAATGCTGCAAGATACTTATTTAACAAGAACTGTAAATATGAACATATAGGACGAATATTTCTCTTCCTTCAAAAAGCAACTTTCTCCATTTCAGTCTGAAGTATCCCTCCATCACTGTGACATCCCAGATAATGTTGAACCTCTTCAGGGACTTAGTATTTAGATACATGTACATGTTAATCCCCAAAGTAGATGGAGCAGGAAGATGACCTCGGAGCTGTGAATCCCTATGTATGGGAAACAAACAAAAAGGAATGGACTAAGGCAACTTTACAATATGAAGCTGGCACAGAGTGATGATAAACAGTCAACACTGGCACAATGCTGTTGTTTAGCTTTCAACTGAGTTATTCTTGCTGCTACCACTGGGAAAACTAATAACATAACAAATGAAACTATTGTTCAGTTTCATTAAAAAGAAATCTGATAAGATGGGGAAAATTGAATTAGCCAATCTCAATAGAGTTACTGCTTGTTGGAGCAAAAGCAATATAATCTCTAATAGAATATGTCCCAGCTAGTTTTGGCTGGTCCACACAGGCATGGAGTATGAATCTGTGTGCAGATGCTGGCACAGTCACACATCACACTAATGTTAGCATTAGTGGGTCAGCAGTCTCCATCTCCAGCAGCAGCTTCATAGCCAAGGCTGGCAGTGATACTTGTTAGATCAATGTGATGAATTGATTTCTCTTGGCAAAACAGCACAGGGCTTCCTTCCAGTGAGGCTGACATACCACTACTGAGCGTCTGTCAGGTGAAGCATCCCCTGAAATCTCATATTCTGCATCCCATACAGTAGCCATCACTGTAGCTACTTTGCTAGTGCAGGTAACTCCTTGGATTTATTTTTTTAAACTTAAATTTTAGAATCATAAAGCTGAACAAGACTTCATTGCCCAGGCCTTTTGATGTCATAGGGCAATATTTGTGATTTTGAGACTTTGTGAATCTCCTGTGAAACAGCGGCAGCAGAACTTTGCTGTTCATAACTGTGACTTTTGTATAATGATTATAGCTTGAAGTTACAAGATTTGAATGCTTGTACCTGTCAGTGGTGACTCAGAATTCTTATACCTAAAATATACATAATCATTTTATGTTGGAAAACTAAGTTGTAAGACCTACAATTAACACTGTACTGTATTAATGGGATCTATTATGTTTCCTGAACTTCATAGGGCACAATCCAAATGTCTGTTCTGTTACTTGTCATGGAGGGATATCTGCAAGTATAAATAGACCAGAATGGGATGATGCGTCTTGCATCTGTACAACTTGTTAAATTCAAGAGATTTCAGAAATTTAATTTGCACTTGTAGTTAATGTGCAATACATCTACCTAATCTGTAAGATACACATAATTTCATCTGCTAAAATATACTAAGCCAGTGTTTGTTGATAAAAGTTGAGGAGAAAAGGGACAAAGTTTGACTGTTTTGTTAGGGTTTTTTAAGTGGTTTGTTATTTGTTATTTTTGGGGTTTTGGGGTTTTTTTTACTCCCCTATAGTTTAGTAGGATAGTGCAGTGCTGGATTACAGAAAAGGCTGTAATCTTCAAGGAACACAAGAAGTACAGGAATAATAGTAGCTGCTTGGCTTTGAAGCAGAACAGGGTGAAGGAGGAGGGTCTCAGTTATAATGACAAAGTGTGTATATATATATATATATATATATACCTACCTGAAGTTTGGGGGTTTTTTCCAAGTAATATAAACAACTGCATATAATGTTTGGCAACAGAAGGGATATTTAATGAGGCTAATCCGAGTTAAGATTTGTAGGGAATTACTTAGCTAGCATTAAACCCCTTTGAAGTCTCAGTATTAGAATGTTCCTAATTCAGTTTAGAATCCTTATTTCTTATATAAATGAAGGTTATTTAATTCTGACTTGTAGAATTACAAATGCTTACTTTTTTACACATTCTGCTAGATTTAATTTCCCAGAGCAGCTTTTTTTTTTTTTTTTTTTTTTTTATTGGTAGACTTCTGGCTGGCTTCTACTAATCAAAACAGTGTTGCTATAGAGAGGATGTCTTTTTTCTTAGCATGGTTGTCTGAGAACTTTATAGCACTGTAGTGGCTGTTCAGTAATGTTCTATTACTTGTTGCATCTTCTGAAATATCTCTTATGTCATTGAATTCTTGCAAAAGTGGTGCATTATAACTGTTCAGGTTTAAATAATATGTTATCAGATTTAAAAGCCTACTGTCCTTAGTTGATCAGAGTGAACTACTTCATTTTCAGTATGTGAGGAAATGAAACATTTTGTAATAGAAGCTTAAACCTCCTGCCTGTGGAATGAAATGACCTTGCGTGGTACAAGACTTACATTTAAGCCAATGGGCACTAAAACCTGCTCAATACAATTTTGTATTTCCAACTAGCTGTAACTCTATTTTTGTGAAATCAAAATGGAAATTGGATTCTAAACATTTCTATTTTATCAGATTTAAATATATTCATACAAATAAAACCATTAGGTGTTAAAGGCAGAGAAAGAGAGATTTGAAGAGTAATATGTTGGAGAGTATGAGGATCTGTGGTGATTGTTAGAGAGAAAAGGTTCTTGAGCTGCTGCTGGGATGTTCCCGAAATGTGAAAAAATAATAGGGAGATGGAGATGAGTGGAAGTTTGGTGTGAGTTTGAAAACCCAGATTAGAAAGCAGCTGGAACTAGGTTCCAAATTGACTGCTCTCATGGCTATCTGTGGCCCTCACAGGAGCTGTAGGAGCCTGCTACAACATCACAGGTACAAAAAGGCATTCTTACTATATAATAATCTTTGGTAATGTTATTAGCTGTGTTTTCATATGCTAAGGGCTGAGTCTACTCTTTTGCATTTTTTTTTTATTTTTTTTTTGATTGCTTGAACTGACAAGGTGTGAATTACGTTAAAATGTGATTTGAAACTTGATACATAACTACCATCAGGTGACAGGTGAGAAGGATGAAGAGCTGTTGTGATGTAGACTTAAATTGTTCATTTAGGAAAACAAACTTTGTATTTTAAGCAGCAAATAAAATGCTGTGGCTTTCTCTTGGGGCTATGTCCTTCAACCACCATCTCAACCACTGTCCTGTCAGCCTTCATTGTTCATCCACTGCAGGTTACTGCCCATCAATCTCCCTTGTTTGGCTGGGAGAACAGCAGGGTGGATGTTGGTGTGCTGCTTTTGTAGTTCTATTTCAGGGGAGAGCTTGAACTACTGTTGCTGTCCTCAGATGGGAGCAGAAGGATGGGTAAGGGGCAACAGAATGCAAATTTGTGTCTCTCTTCTGTCAAGCATGAGTATTGTAGAAATATCATACACTCTGGAGACAAATTGATCTTTCCATCAAACTGAGACATCAACATTTTTTTAGATGTTATTGAAAGAGTGGAGGCAGATTTGAACAGACAGTACTTGTGGATGTCCTTATTTCTGAGGTATTATTTCTGATTTTAGTGTGGATATTCAGTTTATTTATAGTGCTAGAGCTTTTGTAATTTTGAAGAAACTGTTAGGACTGATGCTACTGAAGTGGCTGCCATTACATTTTATACATAGCTCAGTCCAGTTTGCTTGGTGAGCACTGGGTGTGGTAGAGGGATTAGCAAGGCCGGTGAAGTCGGTAGGAAGTCTGTGGAGGTAGCAAGTGAGAGGTGGGCCCAGGTGTATGTCATGAGGTTCAAGAAAATCAAGTGCAGGGTCCTACACTTGGGCCAGAACAACCCTCACTGTCAATAGAGCCTGGGGGATGAAAAGCATCCCTGCAGAAAAGGACTTGGTAGTGCTGGTGGATAAGAAGCTGGACATGAGCAGCAAGTGTGTGCTTGCAGCCCACAAGGCCAATCATATCCTGGGCCACATCAAAAGCAGCCCACAAGGCCAATCACATCCTGGGCCACATCAAAAGCAGCATGGACAGCAGATAAAGAGAGGTGGATCTCTAAATAATCTAGTTAGTAACATTATTTTAGTGGTCATATGAGAAAAGCAATGTTCTTCCAAGACATCTTCTGAGTTAAGGTAAGCATTTTAATATATTCAGATAACTTTTTAATCCAACATGAAAGTGTCCATATTTCATATAATCAGATTAACTTCTCAATAGTTGCATGGAACTACAATATATACTTTTTTTTTTTTACTATTCTTCAATAAAATTTCATCCTTACATTTTACTTTTTTATGAGGATCCTGTAAAATGCTGTTTAGGGTCTACTGCCTAAATTCATACGTCTTTATTTCTGGAAAATTTACTTCCCTTATTAAACTAATTCTGCAGTTTTATCATTTAAACAGAGTTGTGACATGGGTGGTCAAAACCAGGGATGAGTGAAATGAAGTGTGGCCATCCAATATTAACCATTTATGAAAAATAGTAGTAGAAAAGGGGAAAGAAAGGCTATTAAAGTGGTTTTGGTTTAGAGGCAAAACAGGCACTTTAAAAGTGACCAGTGCAAGTGGAGGCTTATATTGAAACACCATCCAGATAAACATTTCTTAAGCCTATATATAGTGAAAACTAAAGCAAGTAAGGCAGTGATTTTCCTGTAAGGCTTCATGAATACCACTGAATACCACAATTTAAATGTTTTAACTGGAAACAATATTATCATTATAGCTATACTTTTCTCTTACAAAAAATCTTATTGTGACTGCTGTATTAATTAGGCCTATGTCATTTTGTGGAATACTCCCTAATGTCATAGTCTATGTAACTGCAGATGGAGGAGGGCTTTACAAAAGGAAGAATGAGTTATGGTTAATGTAATGATGTTGAACCTAAACTTTGTCTCAGCTGAGAGCAGGAAAAATATAAAATTTTAATTTTTTCTAGTATTTATTGTGTCCTTTTCTATATCCAGTTTACTTTTCCCATAATAGGATTTTAGAAGCCTTTAGAAATAATGGCCACATTCACATTAAATTGTGAATTCAAAGGTTGATGGAAACTGCTCTCTCAGCTTACATCTGAATCTCAGGAAAATCCAACTGCTGTTAGATAATGCTTTGTGTGCTGTGAGATATGTCATGGTTTTGATGGGGAACAAACAATAGATCTCAGTAATGCATGACTGCTAAAACATTACTGAGTTAGCAAAATTCATACTCAAATAACCTAGGCTTGACTTGAGTGTTTCATTTGTTGAAACCTATAGCTCAGGTAACGAGTTCTGCTGCATGATTCATGCTGTGGCTGTACAGTTACACTGGATTTGCTGTCTACAACGATAAATTTTTGAAAAACGGTAGTTTCTCAAATATCTGTGCATGTCCTTATTTTATGGACTGTTTTCTTAGTGTGTGCTCAACCTGTACAGGCTGCTATTAGGAGGATTGACTTTTGGCATTTCAGTCTGGGAAACCTAAATTGTTAGCTGAAACTTAAGGTATGCTTAAACAGAGTTCATTGCCCTCAAAAGAGGATGGTGTTCTTTCTGATGTGGTGCTTTTGCCAGCACCTTTGGCTAGGTGCTGTGTTTTCTGTCTGAGGCAGCAGTCCTCTAAGGAGACGTTTTGGACTGATACACGCTTGGCTCAGTTATCAGGCCAAGCCACAGCCCCTTGTTCCAAGCAGCAGAAGAGTGTGATTTACCCGGATTCTGACTACATCAACAGGGCTAAGTCCTATTTCTGCTTGTTGCTGTGGAAGCTCTGGAAAACCAAAGCAACTGGAAAACCTTTCCTGAAGCTCCTGGGCTCAGGAAACTCAAAAGTAGTCCTTTTTTAAAACTCAGAGTTTTGTACCTTTACGTGAAAGAGTAAGCTTATGGAGTAAAAGTTAAAGCACAAAGTCCTATACAGATAGTTATTTGCAGTATTTTTTTCTTAATGACAGGGTATTGTCAACCCAGCCAACTGTCTTTCCTTTTCCCTTTAAGGGAGGACTGCTTCTCTCCTTTCCCAAATACTTCAGGACATTGGCTGACAACTCTTTCCTCATCTTGTTATTTGGACTGAAACAGATTAGTTTCCTTTGACCTTCCAAGGGGCTTTCCTTTGCCTTTTTGTTGGTTTTGTTGGTTTGTTTTTTTTTTTAGTTCATCTCCCCCACCCTTAGTTCTAGGAGAAATGGATCTTGACTGACTCTTTGGGATCTATCCATGTTTCTCAAATTGATTATTCTCCTAATATTCCTTTGCAGATTTTCACTGTTTCAGTGTACACACATGCCACCTCTGCTTTCATTCTCTACTACTTGCCACATAGGCACTCTGAGGACTGTGAGTATTTAGGAAATACAAATATAAGTTCCACAATACTGTACCAGAAGTGTCTGCATGGCTAAAACCTTTTCAAGTGCAGTGCATACATGTTAACACAATGAGAGGAGACTGTTGCTTTAAAATTAAATACTGGCTTGTGGCAGATTAAATAAATTCCCACAATCATTACCTAGAAAAAAACAGCAATTGAGAACTAATTCTATGTATGAAATAACACAAAGACATCTTGATAACATGTCTGGTGTTACATGGGGTGTTTTTGTCTTTCTCCAAGGGTTGTGTTATAGGAAGAACATTTTAAAAATTGCTGGCTGTACTGACAGCAATGGAATTGTGACTAAGGAGTCTGACTCTTGTCTTGATTTTTCTGCTCAGAGAGCATCCAGAATGAGTGCAGAATCCTCAAATACTTAATCTGTTTCTGACCAACTTAATGGCTCCTAATAAGTGAACCATGTAGGCTAATAAGATGTCAATGGTCAAAGATCATTCAAATGCAGTGATAATTTTTTTTTTTTTTTACTCTGTGTTAACTGGGCCTTCCTATTTGCATAGCAGTGTTTGCAAGTGCTACTTAAATGCTGGATAAGTTAATTAAGCTGTTCAAATAATGTGTAATACTTCAAATTAAAAGCAGATTTTATTTGTCTCTAACCACTGTACAAATGCATTGGGGATTGAATTGTCATATCCCTTGAAGACAGAGTATTTAGAGAACTACACTGACCATTAATTGAGTGCTAAAGGCAGGTATTACTATCTGGAATTAATTTCTGGTTGGTATATAAATATATGTATTTAATGTTGCACCTTAGGCATTTAAGTAGAGACTGTAGTGTTGTGTGTTCTGCTATGGCTTTTAAGGTGCCTTTCCCAATTGTTTCCTCAAGTTCAACAAAAAGTGTGTACTCAAAGTTGCTTCCTGCTTTTGGTGGTGTTTTCTAATGAGGCACGTTTAAGAAAACTGTTTCATGTGCAATTGTCAGGTCTGCTCCAATCAGCATGTAGATGTGGTCTTAACTGAAATTTGTTTTTTGAAAGAGAACGGGATCAGTAAAAGATCAGTAAAAAATACCTAGTTTACACTATGTATAGTTTATGCTGGTAAGCAAATTGAAACAATTGCTGTTCTGAGCATAAGTAGATATGGATTTTGTGTCAGTGAAAGGTATTCAAAGTATGCATCAAATCATACTGATATGTGCTAATTTGGGAGTACTGACCTAGCTCTTGTCTGACTTGTGCCTCCCACCTTTCTACCAAAGACTTTCTGAACCTGATCAAGATGGGCTCTCGTGCTCACTTTTCAAGCTCTCTCTTTTGCACTGTTAAGGATGAGTTTTCTTATGAGCCATTCCATCGACCTTATATTGCTGGAAATGGCAAGGCAAGGAGTCCTCCAAACATACAGAAAATCATCTTTTGCAAGTTTATGTCGGCAGTTCATGGATCAAATGAGAAGGTTGGGTGGTGAGGGTTGGATCATAGGCAATTGTATCGTTCCAGAGAGATCTGCAGGATGATGCTTGGGTTTGATTAAATCCATTCATGCATCCCAAGGAAAAACAAGTTATACTTAACCAAAATATTTGTGTTATGGACCATGTATCATCACATACATGATCTGGTCATTATGGGTGATAAATCTGTCACAGAGGTCTCTAAAATACATGATAGTTGCAGGAGGAAGTGGAAAATGTAGATGGATGGAATAGAGAAGGAAGTTAGACTTGATAAGAGTTTTTGTGAAAATAAACTGAAGAGTATCACACGCATCAAAAATCAAAGGCCAGTTTTGCAAATATGTATAATCTTTCATGCATCTTTACAGCTTTGTGTGTAAAGTTTGCATTCCTGCCTTTCCTACAGGTCCCTTGATTAGAATGCTGTAATTGCACCCTCGGGGACCAGTATTTTGCAGCTTTCTCCAGATTCACTTCATTGAACACTCCTGTAATTTCAGTTGCTCTTTTCTAATTACTGAGACTAGTAGGAGCAGAGGCAAACCCTCTGAATTTCAACTGAAGAGCTTGTCGACTTTAAACTGAACATCTCTGCATAGTAAATCTGGGTATTTTTTGTAAGAACAGGAGGGGAATCGTCATATAACTTTCCCTTAGTAAATGCAACACTTTTTGCTCTTATTTTTTACCGTGAAAGTTGGTAGGAAATTGAGTTCAGAGTACTGAGGACACAGTTCAGAAGTTTTGAACCCTAACGTTGCCGCTTTACTGAAGAAGAATAATGAAGCAGAGTAGCCACAACTGCTGGAATAGTTTCACTCTATTGAATTGCATCAGTTTTAGACAACTAGATTTGAACTGTGACATGTGAAACAGAATGTTGTAAATAGCATGGCTCTGTGCACAGCACAGTCTCTCTTCATGCTGCCTTCCCTTCTAAGTCTTTCTAGCTTGGAATTCAACACAAGCTTCTTTCTCACCAATAAAAATGAATTTTGATAACTTTGAAATGTCTAGACATCTGAAATTCAGCTCCAAGCTAACAAAATCTGATGCATATCTTTTTTGAATTTCTATTATCCACATCTAATGTGATCTATTCTGTACACATAGCAGTTTGTTTCCTATTCAAATTTTAAGTTGTAAAAAGGTACTGGATAACTTGAAATGGTTTTAGTAGGGATAGGACAAATGAGTTCAAGTAAAATAAGATTCAGTTCAAACAGGGGTAGAGTTTATTGGATTTTATACGGGGTTTTTTTTGTTGTGTTTGGTTTTTTTGGGGGGTTTGTTGCTGTGAGGTGGTGGGTTGTTTTGTTTTTAGTTTTTTAATTATTATTATTCTCACACATCTCCCTAACTCTTAATTCTGAACAGAACAGATGGACAGAAGTTTTTTCTCTTCTTGTTTCCCTTCTGGGAGGAGACACAGAGAGAGATTCACTGATATAATTGAAGTAGGGAGCTGGCCTGCTGCATTTCTAACAATGAAGTCTGGAAAAGAACAAGAAAGTGAGCTTTTATATGACTTCTTAGCCAATTGCGGGGTTGGTGGGAAACAATTAAAAAACAAAACAAACCAAAACAAAATGCCAATATACATATAAGGATCAAGTAATTTTTCAGAAGGAAAAATACTATGCTAGTGATGTGCCTGTATCCTAGATCAGATGGAAATGATGTAAAAGGTATGGATTTGCCTGAGCTCTGACTGTGTGATTGTAGGGCTGTCCTTGCTCATCCAGGAATCTTGTTGCATAGCTTCTGCATCCACACAGTGAATCAAATTCAGGTTTAGGTAAAACCAATTTCTGCTGTGTACCGGGACAGGTAACTTCACTGTCCCAAGTGAAGTAATGACTGCATTATGCATGCTCGGCTCTAGTTAAAGATGAGATAAAGTAAGATCTACTCATCCATGGAGATGAGAAGAATCCTGGCAGGTGAAGCTGTAGAGCTGATGTCTCGGAAGATGCCAAAGAAGTTGCACTCTAACATGAGCTAGGGCTGCAGACTTTAGTCCTGGTGGAGACATTCATCCCCAGGAGATTCTCTGACTCAGTGGCTTGACCATACTACTTTTTGAGCAGTACATCCAATGAAAGTTGGGATTAATTTGTGGCTGGTGATAGCAAAGGGTAAGACAACTTCAAAATGTTTTTACCAAAGATGCCCTGTTTCTCTGAGAATCCCATTTGTGATGACAAGCTTAGGCAACAGTGACAATGTTTATCTTTCTATAATGCTCTTTTCTTGTGCAAGCACTTACAAGTGAAATCCATTGGAGGGCTTCTGGACAAACATAACTGTGCTCAGAAACTCTTTTGAGATTAATATAATTGGAGACTAATAAAAGTGTTAGATAAGTTGATACCAGCCCTGTTTATAGACTGTCTGCTTGTGGCTAGTGCTGGAGATGGCAGGCTGGTCTTCATAGACAAGTGCTTGATTCAGTAAGACAGCACTTTGCTAATCATCTGGTACTTTCAACCTTCATCTTTGTACAATACTCTAGGATCTCCAATCCTAAAAGGCAGACTTCTTACAGCTACTGGATTCAAATTCTACTAAGTACTCTTTACACTTCTACAGAAGAGAAAGGTGTAGTTATTATATACTAACTCTACAGTGTAAGGAAATTATTAAATAATCGTTTTAATGTCTTTACTTAAACACTAGCCAGCTGGTTTGGTAACTACAGGGAAGAGGCTACACTTTCTCCTTGTTTGCAATTAAGCAAGTTACATTTTTGTAAGATCAATATGATATTAACAGAAAATATTTTTATCTCAGGGGCTGTCAGTCTGTCAGTATCTGATTTATTTTTTTTTTTCTGACATGACATAAATAACATCTGGGGCATCAAGTATACATCTGCGTTTTATTTTTTAACATTATTCATGAACTGAAACTTGACATTGAAACAATAAAAGGAGTTAGAATTCTGGAAAAGTACCACTTCAATTTGCAGTGTAGAAACAACTGGAATGAAGTATACCAGCATATAGAAGGCAAAGAGCATATGTAGCATGATGCAAAGTACCATGAAACTAGATTGTAAATCACACTGCTTTTTAAAATTCAAGTTCTTATCTAAGGAAAAGTAATATGCTTCTGAAATATTACCCCATGACTGAAATTACTGTACCTAATAAATGTTGTATGTTTGCAGAAGAAGCTGTGAGAAAGGTGAACCAGACAAATTGCCTAAGAACAAACAGCTCATACAGTAGATTTGGGGTGAACATTGAAGTTGGTTTTGGACCTTGTTTGTGTCCCATCTAGTCAAGAATTAAAAAATATCCAGATTCTGTGAATATCAGAAAAATCACTAAATCTCAAATAGTATTATGAAGGTCACTACCTTCACACTTGCTTTACAGGTGGTTATACTTACAGTTCGTAAGACCTCAGAGCAGGAACTACAGGAATACATCCTACATTTTCTATTCTCTGAAACTGCCTTTAAAATGTAGTAGTGTTACCTACCTAGTAATTGTCCCCAGCCAACCTCTTGAGATCTGAATTATTAACTACCAGTAACTAAGTATATGTGCTGTGGCTTTTAACCTCATCTTTAGGTTCTCATTTCTGATATTTCTTTCAATAACTTTGCCAACTTATTTTTTTTAACTACTACTGAGGTTTGGTTTGGTTGGTTTGTTTTGTTTTGTTTTTTGCAGAGCTATGTCTCACTTTTGGGTTCTATTCCTAGGATAGAAATACCTATTTTTTTTCACATCTCATGTGCAATTTGTTGGCCATGACAATGCCTTTCATTCTGAAAAATATTATTTTAGAGAAATCAGTTTTAAAAGCTAGCAGCAGATCAAGACTATTTTTGTCTGTTGCTGTTCCAAAGGAATAGCAGTTGCCTACTTGTCTTGAATGCGGCAACAGTAATCAGCAACTCTAGGTAATGGCTGCTGACACAGTTTTGCACAAAATGTTGCAGAAAACTCCTGATCTGGCCCTTCTTTTTAGGCAAACAAAGGAAAATGCTGTGGAAGAGAAAAGATGAAAGCCTTTACTCTCTTCTCCCTTAGAATAAGGGCTGTGAAAAGGGATGACATGTCAGTGTGGGATGTTGAACTTGCTGAGAGTGAGCAAAGGGATGCTGTTGTTGTCTCTCCAAAGGTGCTGTCGCCTTATGTTATGATGCCGTGCTATGGCAGATTGCCACCACCCACATGGGTATACTTTGAAGTGAACAGACTAGAAGTGGTTCAACTTTCCAGACACACCAGCTTGGATAATCTTAAGAAGGGAAGAAAAAGGAAAGAAGCTTACTTGTCAACAGTAAAAGAAAAAAAAAATTAAAAAAAAATTAACTAAACCTTTCCCATCTGCTCTGTGAATAACCTGAAAACTGACCTAGTGGCTTTTAACCCCTTTTGTTTTGGAGTGTTGTTGGTTTGGGGTTTTTTTGTTGTTGTTTTGTTTGGGGTTCTTTTGTGTTTGTTTGTTGGTTGGTTTTTTTTCTTCCTTGAGTCTTTGAGGTTAAAGCACATGTATTAAAAGTTTTTTTGAAATTCAACTTGTGTAGTTGGGGATGCAGTCCGCTTTTTTCCCATCTTTCCAGAAGGCATCACAGGGAGAAAGAGCACAAGTACCAACACATACAGTAACCTGGGGATTGTGTAGGTGTCCCTGGGCAGAAGCGTGATGACTGACCCTGTGCAGCATGAAGGCCAGCTTCCCTAGGTGTTGTGGATCCTGTGGGATTTTGGAAGTAATGCTCCCTTCTCTTCTTAATTTCCATTGGCAAAAACTTTGCCTCAAAGAGTCTTACAGCTTAGTTCTTAGTTCTTTGCTTGTGTACAACACTGTCTGGCACAAGGGCATCTTTCAGCTCCATTTCTTGTCTAGCATCATTCCAGACATAACTTAGAACAAATAAAGCTGTAATGAATACATTCCAATGACAATGACTAGCTTGTCTCATCTGAACAAGACAACCTCTTTGAAAGTGGCTAGATGGAAAAAGGAAGCACTGACACAAGGAGGAGAGTGGAGAGAAACTCAGCTTTGCCTTGGTGATGGGCTAGACCTCTGGAGCAAGTGAAAAGCTGTAGCTGGGTTGTGAGACTACAAGAAGCACAAGAGATTTCTGCTTGCTCGCTTCTAATTTTAAGATGCAAGGCAATGACTCCCACCTCATAAATCTATAAGCCTGCAACTTTTCCTGATGGCTACTTGAGCACAAGAGCTGCAAACACAAATAGTTCATTCTGGGAGTGAAGATTCTACAAAAGCAATAAAATCATCTGGGAGCATTAAGTAATTTTTGATAGTGTTGTGTGACATCTCAGTTTAGACAGGGTTTTCACCTGTTTTTCATAACTGATTATTTTCAAATGAATTTGTAATTCAAACTTCTTTAAAAAACATTGTGATGGATTAGGCAAATTGGGTTTCAAGGGGAAGGTACTTAAGAAAATCTGCATAGCCAATAAAACATTTTAAAAAAAAAAGTCTCAGGCTTGACCCTAACATAAAATGCAGCTTGGATCTAGCACTGCAAGAAGGGGAGCACTTTCTCAGTAATACTCAGGACCTCATTTGTGGTACTCTGCTATACAAGGGATGGAAAAGGCTGTCCCTGTGGTGACAGCATTTGTTTTATAGTAGAAATATGGGACTGGTTTGTCTTTGTTAGATTCTATATCTTTTTGTGCTTACAAAGAAATGCATAGATTTCAGAGGAAAATCACAGTACTTTGAATTTAAACTAAATCTTTTTTTTTTTTTTTTTTTTAGTTTAAGGACCTGACCATCTTCTCCCTGCTCTAGCTGCTCAAGCAAACCCCTTCCTTTTATTCTGCCTTTGGTACTATAATGATTTATACAGGACCAATGTACAATCCTTTCTTCTATCCTTGCCACCTGACATCTTAGAAATAGGATTTATCTATGAATGTTTATTCTCTCCTCTATTTGAACAGTGTAAATATTTGACTTCACACTTGTGAAGTTAGTATAAAGTTCATAGTAAAAACTTGGCTTAATTAAAAACATCAAAATATGTCAACTTCATGTATATACAAGGGAACAAGTTAGAATTAGCTCCCTATACTGTTGCTGCACGTGATTGAATGTCTCTTTGTTCTTTTTTGCAGAATGTTTTTCAAAGGTGGATTTTGCAGCAGGTACAATAGTACTTATGTAAAATCAGTTAATAAGAAAAAAATTGTATATTCCACCAGGCACTGCTAAATACAGAAAGTCAGGACTTGTCCTAAAACTTCCTTTAAATATATTTTCTTAAAATATGTTGTCACGTGTGGTGTAAGATACAGTAGTAAAAGTATGTTATAAATGTACCTGAATTTTAAATACCCTCTTTTATGCCTGAAATCATAACAATGTACAAAAAAAACCCCATTTAGAGGCCAAACTAAATGAAATGGTGATACAATGTTAGCTTGGCATATAAATCTTTCATTTGCAGTATTAATTGCTTAAAGATGTAAAAGAAAAGATCTTGAAAACTTGTTGGAAGTATAAAAATGTATGGAGAAAAGTATGTGGATTGTTTTGATCAGTGGTGGTTCTGTGTTTGATATTATGGCTAAATTTTATAATTGTCCTGGAAAATTATATGTAATTATTTTTAATGTAAGACGGTGTAGGATAATTAGTTGAGGAGGGTAAAGGTTACAGCACAGGATGAGATGTATTGGTACTAGAGGCTGGGTAAATAGAAATCTGGATTGCAAACTGCAGCACTTTAGGTTTTATGTAATGCAATGCCAGGTGCAGCTTGATTCATAAAACAATAACCCCTGGCTGATGGAGGGTAATATGGCACATCTTCAAGAATAAATGAGACAAAATATTCCAATTACAGACTAATCTTACTTCTTTCTATCCTAAGCCAAGTATTTGCCTCAATTGTTCAGCAACAAATTACCCCAGCAGCAGAGAACTACCACAGAGGATAACAAAGCAGTGTCTGCTCAGAGAGATTAACTGTTGATCAGATTGTCATATTGAGAGTTCTTGGAGGAAAAAAGCAAACTAATTCACAGCAGATGAGACACTGATGTCTTGTTCTTTGTCTTCAGAGGAGCCTTCTGTGCTGTGTTCACCAGGATTTTTTTGGAAGCTGCATTTCGAAGATTTGTGCATGCCTTCTGCACAACACATGGTTTTGTTAAAAACAAAACAAAACAAAAAACCAACCAAAAAAACCCCAGACCTACAGGAATACTTTTATGGGCTTAGGAAAATCTTAGAAGTGTTGAGCAGTGACAACTAATGTGCATATTCAGCACCTCTGAGACATTTAATTAATGATTTGATATTAACTTTTTCATGTACATGTCATACAAATTTATTTCTTTTTCTATTTTTCTGCATTGTGGTCTTAAGACTGAGCAGGATTTTCCCTTGTGTGCTGCAGAGGTGAATTTATACTGAGGCAAAGCTGAGGAAGTAGAGAGACAGCCAGCAGAGATATTATTTTCAGCCATACTTTGACTATAAATCTATTAATGTGTTTAAGTTTTAGGGAACTATATTAATGTATGTACTGCAGTTGAACTTACTCCCTTTTATGCTCAACTTCGGTATCCCCCCTTCATTACAAATACTAGAGAGCTACTCTAATTGTGCTTGCTTCATTCAGAGCTGTGAGTGCCTTACAGTCATCCATAGCATCCACTGGGGACTGGTGAATATGCAATTCCTCATTGTCTTGTAGCTGATTAAACAAATGTTGTTGATCCACACAGACCCATTTCAGAGTTTGGAATGCTGCACAGTTAAGTACTTTTGCATCAATGATCAGTGAGTTTGTAAATATTTTCTACAGTTAAAATGCAATGTCAGAAGCAGCCCCTTGAGATGATGCATATATTCTAGACTACAAAGATCAGCTGCACTTTGAAATGTGTAAAACCACTGTATTGGAATATCTATGCAGGTGATGGAACAAACTCAGCTCATTTTCTGTGAGTGGTTACTAGTGATTATTGCTTAAGTTCCTGGTTTAACCTAGCATTCTATCTTAGTACAATGCTTCACTGGTGTCTTCTCTATTATTAAACACCCAGATCTAGGTTAGGTTTGCTGCTTAGCAAGCATAGACTTTTAAAGAGTGTTCCTGACATCAGCTATTTCCTTGCTCTTTTGGAAGTATTCTCTTGAGGGAGAACAAGGTGACCAAGCAGCATTTAAAACAAAAGCCACCAACCTTACATGGTCCCGAGTTATTTCTGGGACAGACCAGACAGTGACTGCTGATGATTCTCTGTTTACTTGCCACTCAGTTTAAAAATACAGGGTTTGTTAACCTTGTTTCAGATTGTTTTGAGCAGCAAGCTCTAAATCACTTTGGGTAACAGTCACTGAAAGGCTGGGATAGCTGCAAAGCCACAGCAGTATTATGTAACAATGTGAAAAACACTCAAAATTATTTTCAGAATATTAAAGGAACCTCATAGTAATAAGAGGTTGAGGAAATGTGACAGTTCACTGTGTTTAGGGGGTGGCTGTTAAATAATGTGAATGTAACAAGTAAGAGTTTAATGAGGGTAACTTTAAGAGTGTGGGATTATTGGGTTTCTGCTGCTTAGGTCGTGGATAGCTCTTGTAGATTTGAAAAGAAAGGCAGAAGTAAAATGCAAATACAAAGGTGCTAATGAAAATCAAACCTTTGTACAAGTGGTGTAACCAGCTTTTGATCAAGTGCTGGACATCTTCAGGAGTTAAAGTTGCCTTCAGCTGAAAATACGGATGAAGAATAGTTACTTCAAAATAGCAAACCAAAGAATGACTTTGTTGTGCTTTTCTCAGTGCTCTCTGAGCAGTCAAATGCACCTAACATTGTCATTTTGGCACTGGCAGAGATGTGCACCAGTGAGTTTGTCTGTTGCCTCATGCACAGATTGTAAAGCTATGAACTAGATTATCCACATGTTTGCCAACACTTTGGATTCTCAAAATGCCCTTCTATCCTTGAGACAGCTGCAATCAGCCAACTGCTGTACACTTGGCTAGCTGGTGCTGCTTGGCAAATAGGAAGGTGGTCTTGTTATATATGGTTTGATTTAACTTACCTGCCCAGAAAAGCGAATGACTGTTCGTTTAGCTAGTGAGATATTAACGCCATTATTTTTATAGGGAGGTTTGGGTTGGAAGGGACCTTTAAAGATCATCTAGTCCAACTCCCCTGTATGGCACCCTGAGGTTTCAACAGGATGTGATTTAAGTTTGGAATTATGGCATGGTATTTTAAAATTTATTTATTGATCACTAACATTTATTTTCCTGGAGCAATTTAAAGTGAAATTGAGAGTTTTTGTGAGTTTAGTTGTTTCAAAACTCCATGTACTCACTTTACAAAGGGTTCTAACTATCCACATTCATATGAACGTGTATCTCTTGCATTAACAATGTATAAAAGACTCCAGCTTGCTTTCTTCTTTCATTTAAATAAAAACTTCAGGGGGAACAGAAGAATCAACTTTTTTTCCATGCTTCCTGACAGGAAATTATTTCAAATTTCATCTTTTCCCTAGTCTCTCAGACTACAGGCTGTCCTTTTCAGAGTACTTGTAGTTGGTAATTTTCGTTAGGAGGGTATTGTTATTACAGCTTCAAGCAAGTCTTTATTGTATTGGAAAGCAGTCCGGAATCCTGTAATGCTGACAAGATATGGCCAGAGTTGTACATGGGCAAATCCAGCACTCAGAAACCTGGTTAATAAAAGTGTTCTGTGTGAGCCTGTGGCCATGAAGGACCAGCTCTTGCTTTTGTGTATCCAGGTCATGTGTGGAAATTTAGCACACATATTCAAGCCTTTGGCCAGGTGCCGCAACTGTGAGAGCCAGGCTCTAAATCCAAGAGATTGCCCTGACCAAAGCTAGAAATGCTCTGCAGTGCTTCTCTTTGTTTCCTAATGGCAAGACATTTCTCCAGCCAGCTGTAATTCCATAGAAAAATGGGACAGAGCAGGTATGCAAGTCATTACCTTTATACCTTACCGGGCTACTTAGATTTTATGTATAATGTGTGTTTCTTAAGGCATGTATTTCCTTGGTCATAAAGCTGTATTAATGCAACATGGGTATGCTGGATTACAGTACGTAAAATAATGTGTCGGTCCTGAAATTCCTATCGGAGGCCTTAAAAATGCATTGCTCATATATTTATAGCAAAGCAGCAGCCTTTCTGTTAATGGCCAGAAATGTGTGCCAGGTCTTCAGGGCATGCAACATAAAGTGGCCCTAAGAAGAAATGGCCTACTTTCAAAGATGAAGTTAAAACAATGAATTACAGAATTAGATGATGAGGAAATAATGGAGACATAGGAACTAGTTGCAGAGAGCTATGTCACGGAAGTATTTATAAGCTTGTACACCAGGGCAATAGAAGTGGTGCCAAGCTAATTTGCAAAAGGCATAGTAAATGTATTAACCATCTTCCTTACGTAATGTACCTAAATAATTAAAATGTTCTCTTTATGTAGCTAAAAGAACATACTGCCATAAGCAAAATTTAAGGGGTAAGGAAAGTTTTAGAAAAAAATATTTCTCTCCCCCTTTCTGCACAAATGATAGCCCAAGTATTGTTTATTTCATAGGTTGGGCCAAATTTGAGTGAAATGTATATTGAAAAAGCCCTAATGAAATTAATGTGAGTTTCTTTGCTTCTTCCAAGATTTATTTGGGTTATGATCATTATAAGTTTGTGGGCAAACCGTATCTCCAGTATGTTGTATTTGCTGCACATGCTAATTACAGAGGAAATTCTCTTATCAGAGGCAGAGATCAGATCCTCATTCTGTTTGGTTTGAATGGTTTAAAATATATCTTATCCTTTGTAAAGATTTGGGAGGCGGACTGATAATCAGTTATGGACAGGTTACATCTAACAATGATTAAGGTAGGCTCACTGCAGCAAACTAGCTTAACTGGGATGCAGGGTGTGCAATCACATTGTGCAAAAAATCAAATGCAGTTAAGCTACCATGCTGCAGATCACTGTGTGCCCCTGTAAGGATCCATGGTAGGTTGGTTTTTTTAAGTTTTTTTCATGTTTGTGTATAGGCGTGCAATGATCATATTGCTGCACTGCCATCTTTGTGTTGGAAATCATCAGGAGATATTAAGGTCCTTTTTTAGAGTAAATCCTAGTTTTCTGTGCTAGAAACAGTTGAACAGTTGGAAGTGGCAAACATCCTTGTACCTCCAGTAGCCAAGCAGAGGCACTCTAGAGCTCATTTGCAAGACAGGTTTCAGACAATTAGCAAAGCATCACTGTTGGCAAGAGAATGTGACATATTACTATTTGACGCAATTAAGAAAAATTTGGATAAGTAATCAGAAGCTGCTTTTTTTTTAACTCTTTTTTCCCTTCTGAGTTTTACTTCAGTTTTTGAAGTTCATTAGTAACATTAAAAGGGAAATTATATTCTTAAGACATGTTCCAGTTGCAGAAACCCTCTTCTGTTTGCATCTAGGCAAGTGAGGTTTCAAAGTGCTTTTCTCCCTTTGGTACCAAATACCTCTTAATTTTATTTGGCACAGAGTAAATATTTATTTTTGTTCTCCCATAGATAAAGAATTTGCATGCAAGGTTTTTGAGTTGGTTTGAAACAATATTTGTCTTGATAATTGGATGCATATATCCTGTTTTGTTGCTGGTTTTGTTTGTTTTGTTTTTAATGGGTTGGTGTTCTTCATTGGGCCATGTCCTTTAAAGACTTGTTTACTGAACCCAGATTCTTAGTCTAAATTGTACTACATATTAGATGTTTGCAGCATGAGCTGTGTGGAAGGAAAGCTACAAAATTATTCCATCTATTCCTCTAAATTCTTGCCAAAATGGGGTGTGTGCTGGGGGTTATTTATTACTTTTTTTTAAAGCTAATTCAACACCTGATATTTACTTAAGATGCTGTCAAGGACTCATGTTGTTCTCAAATTGCTGTTCCGCTAATTTTCTTTCTGTTGCTCTCTGGATGAGTGTGATAGACTGCTTTGGATGCCTAGGAAGCTTTATTTCTCGCTAGGTAGAATCACGTGTTGACATCTCTCAGTGATCCCCATATGCCAAGACACCTGATCTAGTTCTTTAATTCCTACCAGATATATATCAGTCCTGGAAGAACCTCTTTCATACCTTCTCTCCTGGACTTAAGAGCTGTCTTAGTAACATGCGGAGAGGAATAGACTGTAGGAGTATAGGTTCTTATGTATTCCTTTCAAGTATGCATTCCAGGCAATGTTACCAGCAGGTTTGTTGTTCTAGCATTATGGTTCTAGAGAGTCAGTAGTTAGTTCCAATGTAGTTGTATAGTACTTCAGCTACATGAGAACTAAGAAAAAGGCACATTTCAATTCCTGGAAGGCAACTTCAAATAGTTAAATTTTGATAGTTAAGAATAGGAAGGTGAAAGGGGAATTACAACTCCAAAATCAGAGAGTGACTGATCTTGGAATTCAGCCTCATCACTCTAGAAGATGAGTTCTATTCATTAATAAGCAGGATGTCACTCTATTATGACATACGTTAATTTGTTTAGCTTCTCTATGCCAAGCTGAAGATTGTCATTGACTTGCTTACTCGTGTGTCAGTATCCTCTGACTGAAATAGAGTAATTTTTCTTTCACACTAATAAAGGAGTAGACACTGATTGATATGATGACCAGAATTGCAGTCTTTCAGTTGTGGTTTATGAAGATGTTACATTAACTGGAAAGAGAACTGGGTGGACTCAATCCCTTTCTGAAGAAGGTGGTGAGGGATTATGGCACTGATTTGGTAGAGGACAAACTTTTTGTTTCTTATTCTAGTAGAATACTTTTGGCAATATAATGTTGATTTTCATTTCGCTAGCTTTGAATTTATTTTTTTCCCTAGCTAAATTCTAGGGGTTTAAAGAGCTTTAGCATCAAGTGCTTGTAATTCTAGCAGAATTTTTTCTAGATTTATGAAATAATGGTATAACCACACTTGATGTACTGGATGTATATCTATGTATGTGCACAAACACCTCCAGATTTATGGAATACTTCATCAGTGGATATCAGCCACTAGTACATAGAAAATAATGGGATAAAATAATACTTAAAGGCATTCTAATACACCCTTCTATCTGCCACACCAGAGAATGATCATTGCAAATGGCATTATGCAGCAATATAACAAATGTCTTTTGGTTTCTGTCCTCCAGCTGTAATCAAATAGGAAGAAAGTAGGAAAAACATTCATTCATGTTTCCCCCCATATTCTTTTTCTGTGATTTGTCTTTATCTTTTTTTAATGCCTTTTTTTTTTTTTCCTCTTAAGCAAAGGATAAAAAATGTGTATGATTTCTTGAAGTGATGGAATTAAGCATTCTCTTATGTCAGTGCTTCCTGCACTTCTGCATCAGGGAGGTGAACTTAGATTTGCAAGATAACTCTTCTTTTGACAGCATCTAAAGTTATCCATGCATTTTTGTATTGAACTACAAACTGTTCTATTGAACAGTTGAGCTGTCTGAAGTAAATATTAAAAAAGTAAATTCCAGTGACCAGATATATGCTGAGTCTGAAGTCTCTGCAAATCTTGGTGCAGTTAGCTTTGTCCTTATTGTAAGTGCACAAGTT
The DNA here is from genome assembly GCA_025447755.1 of Corythornis vintsioides. Classification (NCBI taxonomy): domain Eukaryota; kingdom Metazoa; phylum Chordata; class Aves; order Coraciiformes; family Alcedinidae; genus Corythornis; species Corythornis vintsioides. The sequence goes on from JAOEGS010009583.1 coordinate 27,272, forward strand.
TAGATGCATTCATTTGGGTGTAAAGCCACAAAATAACTTGGGCATTTTACCCCCTTTTTATTCATTTCTTTTGCAGTCATATTTCCTCACATCCATAAATAAATGTCTGGGAAAAGTTTTCCAGGCCATTTATATCAGGGAAGGAAGTTCTCCTGCCAGCAGAAAACGTTTTGTGTGAGACACTGGTTCTGTGCTGTAGCCAGTACATGAGAGCTGGTTGTAATTGGTGAAAGTGTAGCTGCTCACTCCTTCGGTGTCAGTCTGGATTCGACTTCACTTTGATTATAGACACAGCACAACACTGGAGCAGGTCAATGACATCCAGAGAAGATAAGCTTGCATCTCCAAAATGGGTGTTCTGAAGCCACAGGAACAAAGTCCTGTGAAGACACTTGTCTTGTTCTACACACAGCCTTTGAGTGGAGAAGAGCTTTATTTCCCATGCTGTCAATTCAAGCATTTTACACCAAAACTAAATTTAAAAGGAAGTCTCCTTCCAGCAATGTATGGCAGATACGCACGGCTGGCTGTGCAGTCTGGTGCTGCTACAAACCTCTCTGCAGTGCATGCTGCAGAGCAGTTGTTTGTTTAGAGGAGAGTGTGAAGGGCAGCCTTGGAGAGAGTTCACAGCTTGGCATTTGGGGAAGGGAAGAGAAGGAACCTCCCTGCTGACTTTTCTGAATTGTTTGTTTGTCAGCAAAGGCTGCACATGGTCTAAGGTGAACCCCTCTGATGGGTGGGAGAAGGAGGAAGGGCTGACATCAAACTTCAATTTTTGTTGGATATTTGGATAGTCACTATCTGCTCCCTTCTTTTTTTTTTTTCTTTTCTTTTTTTTTTTTTTTTTTGAGAGGATGATACAAGAATTGAATACCTCCTCTTGCCCAGTGCTTCTGCTTTCAGTTGCTGTGCCAAAGCATGAAAATTCCTGTGATGAAGTTACCATTTTGCTAATGGTTCATGCCCTAGTGGATACCCTCCATTGCCCTAAAATATGCAATCATTTAATTGTCATTGCAATCCTATTATATTGCCATTATGGAACGTCTGGTAGGGAAAGCTATGAACATGTTATTAGTGCTGAAAGGGACAATTTACTGAATCTCGCTAAATACTATCACTTTTCAAAAATGAATCAAAAATGCATGTCTTACTTGAATATTCTGCTCAGATAATGATTGGAAGCCATTGATCATTTTCTGAGTTGAAATTCTTTGCACCATTTTTAGTTTGTGTCAACAGTAGGAATGTTGAAAACTTCTTGTCTAGGCTTCCTCCTGCATCCCTCACTTTTTTCTTTTTTTTTTTTTTTTTTTTCCTTTAAAGAAGAAGAGCTCTTGTTGAACTGAAATAGCGGGAATTGTCAGTATGGATTTTGAAGCCTTTTGTATGTAGTGACCTCAGTAGCAAGTATTATATTCCTGTTCATAAGTTCTATACAAGTGAATGTGCTCTCAGCTTCTTCCTGGTGCACTCTGGTACCAATTTTTTTATTGTTGGTTGGTTGGTTTTGCCTCCTCTTTCCTTGCTTTGTTATCTGATAGCTGTTTTGTAAACTCTTTAGAGCACAGAACACAACTCGGTGAGCATTGGAAATAACACTGGGCTATGCTCTGTACAGTCTCACTTGAGATCTCTCATTACAACCAAAGTACAAATAATTAATTTTCCACATGCAGCTCTTGAACTTGGTTGCATCTGAAGCACATGCAGCATGTTCTCGCTGTGGGAGAAGGTGCTTCCCAAGTGAGCTTAAAATTATAGGCTATTCCCAGAGATGGTTTGGGGGATTGGGAAGCTGAACCTTGTAACAATTCTAGAAATGGATGACTATGGCTGAATAGATTATAGAAATAGATATTAGAAATTATTATGCAAAGAGCTATGGGGAATCCAAAGGACAATGTCTCTGTGAAACACTCTGGAGACCAATGGTGCTTTCTCCGATCTATTGTACATGCTGGAGAAAAATTTCAAATGAAAGAACAAATTGTAGAAGTCCTTTTATATGTTTATAGTTTGATGTCTTTGTAAGTGCACATAAACCAAACTAAAGAGCACTGCATGCAAATTATAGTTAATAATTTGAGCTCAGGGGGCTTTAAAAATCTTAAGGTGTGATAATTGAGAAATGCATCAGGATTAAGAATGCAGCTGTGTGCTTATGCTGCAAGTGTGTCTCCAAGCAGAGAAAGAATAGTATGTTGTGATTTTTTCCTTTTCTAATGCATGTGGTATATTTAGCTATTTCATATAGATTCTGCAAATACTTTTTTTTAAATCCCAGATTTCTTCATGGTAATTTCAAATTTGTAGTTCTGGGCCAGCTGACACAACGCAAATAGACTTGTTACTACACAACTTACTTTGGAAGAGGGGTTTTGAAAAGCAGTTTTGAATTGGCTTTTGGCAATTCTCTTGTACATAAACTCATTTTAACTGCATAAAAACTACTATATTGCATCTAGAAACTGCAGTGAATGTACATTTAGATGTTATGAATAACTGCAGTTAAGTAGAAATGAAACTGAAATAAATCTGTATTTTATTTGTGCTTTTCCTTCATTTTAATGCCACTCAAGCTGCTGCTACCTTTTTTCTCAGTGTAACATAGCTATTAAGGATAAAGAGTGTGTATGTGTTTATCTGTGAAATGCTGAAGTACTGTTGGTCTACATCTAACATGGTTTATAACCACAGAGGCTATGCAATGAAATTTTGACTGCTGGACATTATTTTAAAGCTGTTTGTTCCTGTCATGGAAATGCATTACAACTAATATATGACAGGCAGAGAAACCCGAATAACCACTTCAAAATTTAAGATTTCTGTGAATGGTGAGTGGCATTCTTGGCATGTTTTGGCAATCAAGATGCTGTTAAAGATAATGGGAATGGGGATGTCCACAAGGCCTACTTTCTACAGATTGGTTTCTCTCATTGTGCTTGTGGGATGCCAGAATGCATGGCTTCATGCTGTGACTGTAAACAGTCCACCCAGCAAAACCATGCAAATGACAGTAATCCCTCTGGTCTGCATTCACATCTGACTTGGAGGACCATAAGTATCTGTGGGGAAAAATTTCAAAACCCTGGAAAGATCTAGTCAGCTTTGTCTCATTTCTGAACGTGACTCACCTGCTTAGGAACCTCAGTCCACAGCAAGTTTATGTATTTTGTCTGCCAGTGCAGTCAACAGCTTCTGAAAATTTTACCATCAGAATTGTGGGTTACTGAAGGTTTTCTCGATTTATTAGCCTGTAATGGCTTTTATTGTTTTCCCTGCTGTTGTTGTTCTGTGTTGCCAACTCATTCATACCTAAACTTTTTGGACCATTTATCTTCTATCAGCTCTCAAATTCTGTCATATACCACCATGCACAATTACCATCAAAGTGTAATTAGAAATGTTTAAAAAGGTAGTATGGGCCTGTGTATTGCCTGCCTGGCTTCTGCCAGCAACTAACAAACAACTCCTCTCTCCTGAACACAAAAACGTGCTGGAAAAAAAGCCCAAATTCTGAACACAGAAGCTGTCAGGAAAACCATCAACACAACTGAGCAGTTGGATCACAAGCACTGAGCAAGAGCAGCATCTTCCCTGTTGCTAACAACCTCCTGAGGCAGAGTGACACAACCCAGCTTGCTCTGTTGTGCAGTGCTGGTTATGATTGCTTTGCCGTGCTGATCCCTTCCCAATGCTTGAGATCACCCTGCAGAGGACACATGCTGCTCCCCCGAGCTGGGTGTCATCAGAGCAGGCCTGGTGCCATGCTGGCCTGTGCAAGGACTGTTTGCACTCTACTAAAAGTAGGAAGGCCTGGGCTGTAGGGCTCCTGAGAAAGCATGAGATGTTTGGAAGGATGCAGTAATCTGGAGACTCTGTGTTGAGCAGTAAAACTCAGTACCTTTGGGAAATGTGTTAGAAGTGTTGGAACCCAAAAGAGGTGGTCTTGTCCCTGCCATGGTGACTGGGATGGTTTCACAGCACTTCTGAGTGTCCTGGGAGGCCAAGTTCTTGCAGCTGCAAATTTAGTCTTGCTGGCTTTGCTTCGGGGTTCAGAGCTCTGTCAATAGACACAGCACTTTTGCACCAATTTATTGGCTCTCCTTCCCTGAGGTGTTACTGAGGTCTTGGGAACCCTCCAAGGAGCTCAAGGGTACCTGCTGCTGCCAGGTGAGGCTAAGCAGATAAGTAAGGGTAGATCTAGGTCCATGATCACAGTGTGCCTCCAGCCTTTGTTCTATCTACCCTCCCTGATTAGGGAGTCTCAAGCACTCCAGGCAGCCATTGCTCTTGGCATTGGATGGCTCTGGCCATCAGCCTGCTCATAGGAGGTGGTGAGTGATCACCTTTGCATCCTTTTATTATGAACCTGGGGGAGTGGAGGAGGACCTAATGTACCTTAATGCACTGGAATGGTAACAAAGCTGCAGGCCTCCTTTCTCCTACGCATGCTGCTGGGATAAGTGGGCCCCACGATGGGTGCTACAAGTATGAGCATTGGGTTCCGTAAAGACAACTCTCCCTTATCAACATTTGGTTTGACACAGCAGGAAAAAGGTAAAATATTAATGTTTTGTGTACCCTTACCTCTGCTAAGAAAGGGAAGGCATAATTATATTTGCACCATATTTTCTCATCTGTTTTAGAAAAGCAAATATTAACATCATAACTTGTGCTAGTTTGAGCGCTGAACTAATTCCGTTCAGTGATTTTACTGTCAGCTCAGTTCTAACTAACTGCACTGTCTGAAGGCAGCAGCCTATCTTCCTAGGCAGCGTCTGCTCCCAGCAGTGACAACACCCAGTGTCACCTAGTTACTACCAAGTACTGGTGTGCAGACCCAGGCCACTGCTGGGTCTTGTGTACCACACTGGGGGTGCAGAAAGTGAAAGGCAGTGCACTCAGGGAGGAGTGAACAGGACAGGTGACCCTAAACTGATGAACAAGGGATTCCATCCTGTAAATGTCATATTTGGTATAAAGGTGAGAGGTCACAAGGGTCAAGCTACCGGTTCGGGTCTTTTTCTGTCTTCTTCCTTGCTTCTTCAATGGCTGGCGTCCAAGCAGTACTTGCCCATTCTGTCGTTGATAGTCATCTCCATGTTCCTGAATCCAGTAGCAGAATCCAACTCCTGAACAGAGTTGCCTTCTGCTACAGTGTCCATTCTGGGACTTTCACAGCACTTTCACTATGCAGTATCAGTGGTGACAGTGATGTAATTGCCACTGTGGGGGTTGGGTTCAATACTGGTTTTGTATATATTCCATTTTTATTATTATTATTTCCATTTTCATACAAGATGTCCTAGCTTCCTTTTCTAATTGATAAGGGAGGAGGGTTAAGAGAGTGTGCCTGTTACAGGTCTAGTGGGCTGCCCTGACCCTAAACTGTGACAGACATGGTATGTCTGAGAAAGGGTTCATGTTAGTGAGTCACATTAGTCTCTGTAGAAACTACACTAACATGAGGTTTATATTTTTCCCAGTAACACAATATTGTTCTTGCAGTTGTAGAGCAGTGAAGAAAAAGGAAGGTTTAAGAGTGTTAGAAAACATTTAAAAAATAACTTCATGTGAAACTAGAAAGAAAATAGAAGAGGAATAAAAAAAAAAAAACCACAAAAAACAGCCCTTGAGCATTACACTTTTTCCAGTGATTAAGTTGGGATACTGATGGTTTTACACAAGGAAGACTAGTGCCTTCAACCAGAAGAGTGGTGGAAGGGCAAGATTAACACTGGAAAAAGGCTATAGTATTGCATGCATTACAACTGCATAAATAACTGTGTTATTTATTGAAACTGTGTTTCTGTAAATAGTATTCCTTTTTTATTTATTAAATCTGGACGTAATAATGATTCTCTGATTAGGCTGTAAATATTTTAATTATAGTACTAGGAAATCATTTGCTATACACATAAGGTGCATTTTCATTTTGCCCATAACAAGATTTTGAGCATGACTTCTTTGATCTTTTGAGTTTACAATGGCACAAATAAGAATAAAAGCATTGAGCAGTCTGCTGGCATGGAGACCAATGAGATTTGGGAGTTATCCCGCAGTGCAATGCTCCTCCTCCTTTCCTTAACTTTGTACTTGTTTTATCTTGTCAACCCCACTTTTCCCTTCTTGGATGAGTTATCTCAATGACTGAGAATTAGTATAGCCTGGAAAATTTTTAATTCATGCTCTAATTAATGAACACAATGTAATGTACACCTGTGGTGATAATGTCTTTATTAGCATTGAAACTGTAGGCATCAAACCATTGTATCGGGCAAAACCATCTCTTTCTAATTTAATGGAATCACAATTAAAGTGTATTTTGTTGGAATGAAATCACATCGTAACTGGAGTTCTGCACAGTGAGCAGAAATCCTTCCATCCTAAATTGGAGATTAATAATAAGGTGGTAGGCTTTTATGTTCATTGTGGTAACTGAACCATTAGGTTGCAATACAAGTTTAACATTGGTGAATGTTTTATGAAATCACTCTTTTAACACCTGACAAGTACCTTAAGAGGTAAATGTATTAACATTATTTTGGCTTTATAAATAAGGTTGAAACAGTGTTCTTACCTTAATGTGAACACTTTCATTAAAAAGAAAATGCTGCAGCTTTCAGAGCAATAATCCGTTTCCTGGGTGGATAAGCTGAGGCTGAAGGCAAAGTACTTTGTCTCTATCCAGTATTGTAACTACATTACCTTTTGCCTTTTAAAACTGAAGCCCTCCCTATTAGACTGCAAGCAATGCTGAGGTTTCTTTCCTGCACCTTTGTTTCTTTCCCAAATTCCTTCTCTGTTAATCCTGTTTTATAAACATTTGTTAAAGGCTTTTTGTTTGGTTTGGGTTTTTTTTCTGTTACCTCATCTCTGCAAAGTGGAAGTTTGTTCTTATGGAAAAAATATCTTGGAGATTTATTGTATAAAGTTAGAATGTGCTTACTTGAGCAAAATTCTCCATCATATCATTGGTTTTTTTTAAGAACTATGAAGAAAAGTGGTCTTGTTCAATATTGCCTGTTCAAGCAGTGTCTTGTAGGCATGACAACAAGAATATGTTGTTGGGGAGTCGAATGCAGCTGGTTTTGGAACTCATCCATCTTTTGAGGGGGGGAGGGGGAGTGAGGGAAATATAGCAATAGATTTGTTTTAAGACAAATATAAGATTAACATTCCCATAAGAAGGATAGCAGCCAATCAGGAGAAAAAGGGAAGAAAAAAAGAAAATCCTTATCTATTGCAGTTCCCCCCCCTCCTCCCAGTAGTCTCCTCTCCTTATAGAATGCTTTTCCAGCCCCCAGCCTCTTCCTCCTTTTCCATGGATTCTTTCCATGGTTTATCTTGGAAAATCTGCAGTTTACTATTGCAGTAGGTTAGCTTTTATACTTCGAAAATTTAGGAGAGAGTGATATCTTTTCCATACAACTTCCAGAGTGCTTTCTAAATCCTTTATTGGTGTAATCTTTCAAATTGAGTAAGACTCCTTGACCTTTGCCTGATCCATTATTTTGGAGATGTTGCATCATTTTGCTTCCTCTGTACTATTGTATCATCAAGGCAAAATATCTTTATGGAAATGGTATAGCTACATCAGATAAACAAATCTTCCGCTCCTCAATGATCACAGTAAACACTACAGAGAAAGGCAGGGGATCTGATTGTACTCACACAGAGAAGTAACTATTATCGCATTGCAGGACAGGTACAATTTAAATGGGCAGAAGATACTTAAAATGGAAATTAAGCATATTCCTAATGTATAGGGATTATCTATACAAAAACCACTTAGTCTATAAAAAAAAAAAAAGTGAAAATCATTCTTTGAATATGTGGCAATTGAAACTGTCATTCTTCCAATTTTACAGAGTGTAATTTTACAGATTCACAGATATTAAGGGTTGGAAGGGACCTAGAAGATCATCTAGTCCAACCCCCCTGCCTGAGCAGGATCAC
>JAOEGS010009584.1:0-15366 GCA_025447755.1 Corythornis vintsioides
GTCCCTGCTCCCTGCAGGGGGCTGCACTAGATGCCCTTTGGAGCTCCCTTCCAGCCCTAAACATTCTCTGATTCTATATTTTTCATGCTCCCAGCACGGGGTTACCAGCTCAGCTAATCTGAAGAGCTGACTTAGTCTCCCATTCCCACATTTCACTCCTTGAGGTATTTTTCACGGACTCTTGCCACTTCACTTCTTTCCCTGCTGAAAAGCTGTGCTGTAGCACAGGACTGATGAACGACTGGCTTGTCAGAACACCATAAATCATTAAAATCCCTTTAATTCAGTACCGCCCTTTGCAGCAGCCAAGTTGTAACAGCAGCTGATGAAACTTTTATTCACAGCAAGCCCGTTGGTGTTTTCAGGTCGTGTCAACACTTCCATTAAAAACCCCTTTCTCAGTTGCTTCTGCTAGAGACAGAAACCTCTCCTGGCAGCTCTGGGGATGGCAGCTCAGCACAGCACACACTGGCAAGGCCACAGACCCTGCTCCTGCCCTCACACCCATCTGCAGAGCTCCTCAAGCCTGACGGACCCACAGGGATTTGTGTCACCTCCCACCAGAGCAGGTTGCTCAGAGCCCCATCCAGCCTGGCCTGAGACACTGCCAAGGATGGGGCTGCCCCCACCTCTCTGGGCACCCTGGGCCAGGGTCTCTTCCTCATGGCTGAATCCACCCAGCTCTAGTTTGGATCCATCCCCTCCAGTCCTGGCACTGCCCCACAGCCTCAAAAGTCCCTCCCCAGCTTTCCTGGAACCCCCTTTGGATACTGAAGTACAGCTGGGGGTGTGCTCAAAACTCATCCCCAGCTGAGCCTCCACAGTGTCTCTATCATTTTTTTTTCAGACAGAACCTCATTCCTGTCCTGCTGTTGACATCAAAGCCACACAAGCATCAAGGACATGCCCAGGAGAAGCTCTTCTAACCAGCACCTCTAGACAGCACACATGGAGCTGAGTTCCTCTAGCTGGTGTCTACCATGGGATGCCACCCAATTTTCCTGTGGGAATTCATGGTCGGAACGTCACCTACGTGCTCTGAATCCTACAATTCCAAGCAGTCTTGGGGGGTTCAGATCAAGCAAATCCTCATAGCATCACGCTGGGGAAACGAGGTCTCATTTGCCATTAAGCAAATGTTGCACTAATCAAGTGTTGGGTGATCATTTGAGTTGCAGCTCCAAAAACTACCCCATGGGAGACATGAATCCAAACAAGGGAAAACTAAAGTGACAGCAGATAAACCTGAGAAACAAGCAGAAAAAGGAGCATTTTCTTTCACTTTTGTTTGTCCCCTCGGCAGGGCTGCATCTGGAGGGACAGTTACCATCAATCCAGATGCCTCCACATCTCCTGTCTCCACTAAATTTTACAACAAACATCCTCTCAGATGCTCGTCCTCTGCTCACAGCCCTCGAGGTGGCACGGCCAGGATTTGCTGGCCCTCAGGATGGAGCAGCAGCCCCTCCCCGGGATGTTTGAAGGTGGATGGGAGCTGTGTTCCCACGGCAGGGATGGCTCTGCTGGGAGCAGGGAGGAGGACAAACTGGGAGATGTGTTCTGGAGCTGTCACGCTTCCTACGGAAAGGCTGTTAGGCATCTACATTTTTGTGTAGCCTTCATCACATGCTCATCTCTCTGCTGGGCTTTTCTGGCTTTAATATTATTTAAAGAAGAATGATAAAAAATCAGACCAGCCTGCAGAAATCCCTGAAGACAGGATCCCTTTTGGATGGGTCCATCCCTGAAGACACCATGACCCACCTTCCTTCTGCCTTTTGGGTGGGTCCATCCCTGAAGACACCATGATCCACCACCATGACCCACCTTCCTTCTGCCTTTTGGGTGGGTCCATCCATGACCCACCTTCCTTCTCCCTTTTGGGTGGGTCCATCCCTGAAGACACCATGACCCACCTTCCTTCTGCCTTCAGGATGGGTCCAGACCCAGACCCACCATCTACACCAGCAGCACTTCAGGGCTTTACATGAGGATTTGGACTCTCACAACTACAGCTGACAAGTCTTTAGTGAATGAAATATGGAAGCACACCTCCCTGTGGTTGACACACGTTTTGAGTTGAGTCTTGCATGTGGAGCCATCTCCCACTACAGCCACCACTCCATTCTGTGATGCTGTGGAAGGGGCAGACACAATTATTGGGTTTTTTTCAGTTACATATTAGATAAAACTTGGGAACAGGGAGAAATCTAATTAAGTCCCATGAAGAATGGAGGGCTTTATTTAATCTCTGATCGTAAATGAGCGCCGAAGCTTCTCCTGATCCCAAGGCAAGAACACTCACTGTGCTATTTCAATAACCCCATCACTCATCTTGCCATGGCACTGCCAGGCAACAGAACTGGGAGTGATGGGGCCCATTGTCTTCGGTGCTGCTGCTGCCCCAAGCAACGTGCCCCCCAGGCACCAAAGTTTCCATTCCATACCAAGGAAAATAAATACCAATATAAGCTTTCAACTGAGTAAGGAGGAGATACTCGTGTTCCACACTGCAAATTCTGGAGGAATTAATGCCCCTTGCAGCCAAATATGTAGTTTTTCCATCAGCAGAACCCTGTTTCATGTGCTGATGTGTCCACCACCAAACTGCTACAAAGGGAGCTCCCCAGGTAAACTTCTCCTCTAGTGAGGGTCCCCTGTGCTGAAAGGCCTTGTTCTTCAGCACCAGGCACAAAGAAACTCCAAGAACTCTCACACTGTCTAAGATGCCAACAAATTGTGAAGCAACTGCCAGCAGAAAGGTGGGCAAAGCTCCTCCAGCTCGTTCAGACCAGCCAACGTGCCAGAGCTCTGAAACCTCCCCAGCTTTCCCAGTGTGGTGGGGTCTGCCAGCTGGCCCTCAGGAATCAGGGTAACTACAAGCAGTTGCTCCTCGACAGCAAACTCCTCCGTGCACACACTGCACGTTGCACACAGCATTTGTTTCCCCATCAAGTGCAGAAGCTGGTCCAGGTTATAGTCCTGCTAGAAATAAAATCCCTAGCATCATTCCCTTGGGAAAAAAAGGGTGGTCAAATCCAGACCCTGCATAGCTCTATTTTCCCTTTGTCATAACAACACTCAACACAAAGCCTCTGGAGGGGCACCAACAGAGACCATCCTGAAGAAGCATCACAGCATACAAACACCAGAAGTGCACGTAGGAAATTTTCACCTCAACATGTTCAGGTACTCCACATAAAAAACACAGTGAGTCCCTTCTCCACAAGGCATCTCTTGCTAGTGACTGTCCCCTGTCATGGCTGTGTCTCCTGGAAGAGACAGCTGCAGAGCTGGGGAGAAGGAGGTCCCCTCCAGATGGGGGGCACAGGGGTTGTGCACAAGCCTGGAGATGGACAAACTGCCTTCTCCTCCTGGCTGCTCCCCCTCCTCCATCACTGAGTCCGAGCAGATGGGTGACCAGCAGACGAGGAGCTGCCTCCACCCTGCTCTCAAGTGACTGCAGCTTCACCAAATCTACCCCACAGTACTTCATTAATCGATCTACCAAAAGAAGAGACACCCTCCAAGCCTTCCACAGCAGAGAGGATCTTCCTGCCACAGCTCTCCTGTTAGGCACCCAGGGAGCATTCCCATTTTCTCTCAGCACCACTGCAGAGTCACTCACCACCCCTCGAGCAGCCCATCACCCCTGCACGTCTCCATGAGCACCAGGCAGCACTTACTGAGCTGAGTCACTGCTCTGACTTCAGCCTGGCTGCCCCCAGGAGCCAGTAGCTGCTCAGTCCTGCGTGCCCAAACGCAAGCAGACCCACTCTGCAGCACGCCCTGCTCCCTGGACTGGTGGCACAGGGCACTGGGAAGGGGCAGGTCCTTACCTGAGCTCATCACTGCTACCGAGCAGCAGAGCTTGACCATGGTTAAATTACACTGAGGGTGGCAGAGGCTGTGCCAGGCTGCCCAGAGAGGTGGTGGCTGCCCCAGCCCTGGCACCATCCCAGGGGAGGTTGGGGGGCTCTGAGCACCCTGCTCTAGGTTCAGATGGCCCTGCTCCCGGCAGGGGGTTGGACTCAATGACCTGAAAAGGTCCCTTTCCACCCAAACCAGCCTTGGATTCTATGGTTAAATTCTGCCTTGATCCTGGAGGCATCACTCACAGGAGGAGCTGCTGCCAAGGAAGGTCTCCAAGTGCAGTACTTTGCCCAGGCACAACCCTGAGTGTCTTATTCTGCTAAGCCAGGAGATAACAGCAGGGAGCTAAAATCTACTCTTCTGCTCTGCTTTAAGTTTGCATTTGAATGTCTCTCTCTAGCTGGGAAATAAGGCTGAGCTGAGCACCCCGGGCACAGCCCAGTGCAGGTCCCCTGTGACCAGCACACATCAGGCAGGAGGCAGCAGGGAGGAAGGGGCTGGTGGTTATTTAACCTTCCCCATCATCAGGTTTCACTGCACAAACAGACAAGTATTTCACACCGAGCTGCCCTTTGTAGGGGAAGCTTCAGCACTTACTTTAAAAGAGAGTTTTTAGATCAAAAGTAATAATACAGCACAACCACCTCACTGCAGCTCCGTGTCAGAACGGCACTAGCAGAAGGATTCTGGATGGATTTTGTGCATAAATAGTAACTAAACAAGAGGAAAGAGTGAAAAGCAGAGACACAAAAGACTCCTGTTTCATACATACTGCTCCTTTCCTTTTCTTTCTTTAAGAAAATCTCAGAATCCCAGAATGTCAGGGGTTGGAAGGGAACTAGAAGATCATCTAGTCCAACCCCCTGCCAGAGCAGGGGCACCTAGACACACATCTCATGTGTTTACAGTCCAGAGTGTTTTCCTGAGGGAGGCAAAATTCCTGATCATAGAGGAAAAATACAGTTTATCACAACAGTGATGGGTCAGGATGAACAAGAAACATTTGAGAAGCGTGTTTGCAACTGCCCAGGAGATTCCCTACTCCTGGTTTTATTCCAGAGAACATCTCCAGGTCGCATGAAAATGGGCAGCACTGAACCTAGAACTCACTTTTTCCTTGTTTTGTTTTAATTCTGTGAGACTGAACCAGGCAGCATTTTTGTTCCCCCCCACAACATCAATCTCTAGAGCTCTGTGGCAGGTGCCCCTCACTAAGCAGCACCTGGGGGATCCCCCAGTGCCCCTCACTGCTGCACCCTGGGGTGGCTGACAGCACTCCCAAGACAGACAGAGGATGGTGTTATCTGGGGACTCAAATCCACCAAAAATGATGTCTGCTCACAAGCAAAGACTCTTCCTGCAGACACCACTGAGCTCCAGGGCTGCCTCCAGCAGCACAGCCCATAATGCTGCAGGCAAGCCCAGACAATATTTACTTTAATAAACTATTATAAAAGTGCTTCAGGAGCATTTGCTGTATCCTGCTGATATATTCATGATTTCCTCAGAACAGAGGACATTGTTCCTTATCATTTATGACATTAAGTGGTCTGTAATTGGATTTTCCAACCAAGAGCATTAGCAGAACATCCTAAACTCATAAGCTGCAGCTTCCAAGGACCTGTAGATGATGCTGATGTCCGAGGCAGCTTCAATTGTATTGCAGCCAACTCCTGCATCATCCCATCGTGCTGCACGACAGCTTGTCAGAGACAAGAACAGACCCCAAACCTGGTGGCATTGATGCCACTGGGAAATTGACAGTAAACACTGGCAAACTGGGGCACGTTTCTTCACTTTGAAACTAGGACTTTCTTACATCGGCCACATTAGGTCACCAGTGTGGCCTGGGACAGAGGGCAGGACAAGGCACCACTGCTGCCAAAGGCAAGGCCCAGCCTCTTGGGCAGCTGAGAGCTGGGAACAGCTGAATGGGCCTTTCTCCAAGGGTAACGCCACCAGAACAATCATCAGGCTTCCAATTATTAATCTGATCAAGTGCCAAAACACTCTGCTCTTCGTCTCCACGCGTAGACGTCAGTAAATGAAATTCGGTGATGCATTCAGGTCAGGTTTCTTCATAGCCACACACCACCTAACCCAGCTCTGCTCCCTCCTACTCCCACTGGTGTTCCTGTGGAGTCCATGAGACTCCTGCAGAACCTGGAGATCTCCCACAGAAGAGACCTGAGGAAGAGACCTTGAAGATCATCAGTCCAACCATTAGCTCAGCACTGCCAGGGCACCACTGCACCATGGCTTGGAAACCCCTCCAGGGGTCACGGGCACTCCAGCCCTGCCCTGGGCAGCCTGGGACAGCCCTGGAAGGGAAGAAATTGTTCTTCAGCTCCAACTAAACCTCCCCTGGGGCAACCTGAGGCTGGTTCCTCTTGTCCTTGTTCCTTGGGAGCAGGGCCCAACCCCCCCTGGCTCCAACCTCCTGCCAGGAGCTTTTGAGAGCAACATCTCCTCCTCCCCTTGAAGACCCTGAGCTCTCCATCTCCCACCTCATCACTGGATTGGCTCTTCTGAACACAGGTGTCAGCGTTTGACCCAGAGACATCTGCTACTCTACAGACAGCATATGTTAGCCCACGGAAAGGTCTCCTTAATCAAAGACCTAGTAGTGAGATAACATCTGGGGCTTAGGCGAGGGGGTGGTGGGCTGTGTGGATTTTGCTGTTAGAATTTAATAGTGATAAAAACCTCGCCCGTAAGAGCCAGGAGGCATTTGAGCAGGAAACAGCTATTTAGCCTTGATGCACACACGGTGATGCATGTGAAAAAAAAACCCTGCTGACAGAAGCAGCAGCAAGCTCTCCTCACATCACCGGGCAGAAGCAGCCTCGTGGGTCACCTCGGGACACTGCTCCTTCTTCCAGACCTCGCGGAGCCCCGGCAGCGATGCCGAGAAGGCAGAGCCAGCCCCCGAGTGCCGATCGATCGCGCCCGCCGCCAGCACTGCCTGCGCTCCGCCCGGGTACCGCGGGCACCACGGGGGGCTCCGCTGCCGGGCCCCCCGGCCACGGCCGGCCACGGGCTGCTGCACAAAGCCTGCAACAGCAGGGAGGGAAAAACAAGAGCTGTGCTGCCTTCAGAGCCCGGGCACACCGCACAGGTTTTGTCTGGCAGGAGGAGAACACTAAGAAAAGCTAAATACCCAACCAAGGTATTTATTTCCTCTCCAGGCAGAGAGAAGGTGGGAAAGGAAAATCAGACAAAAAAAACCATCAGAGAGGGTCCAACCTGTGGTTCTGAGCTCAGAGACCTCTCTTGGGTTAGAAACAACGACATCTAGACAGACATCTGCAATTTTCACAAGATTCAGGTGGCCAAGAAGCCACCAGCAGCCTGGCTGTGCCAGCACTGGGGTGGGCAGCAGGAGCAGGGCAGGGATTGTGCCCCTGCACTGGGCACTGGAGAGGCTGCCCCTGGCATCCTGGGGTCAGTTCTGGGCCCCTCACTCCCCGCAGGACACTGAGGGTCTGGAGAAGGGACACGGAGCTGGGTCAGGGTCTGGAGCAGGAGTGTGGGGAGGAGCAGCTGAGGGACCTGGGCTGCTGGAGCCTGGAGAGAAGGAGGCTCAGGGGAGACCTTCTGGCTCTGGAAGCAATTCTATGACTCTAATTGAAAAAACACCTTATTTTTGTGGGTCACATGAGAACATGCTGGACAGTGCCAGCCACAGGGACTTCACTGCCACTCTCGTTTTGGACGTCTGGAGACAACTGTTGGGCTCTGACGGGGATTTTGTGGATAAGAGAGAAAATGCCCCTACAGAAGCTTGGCTTTGTGCCTCCAGCTTTACAGGAGGGAGCTGCACCCTCTCGGGAGTTGTTTCTTTCCCCCGCGCTGTAGCGACACGGCATCGTTTTTACAGCAAACAAGAACTTCACAGTCTTTACACAAACATGTCATGCAGAAGGTGTATTATGGATTTGCTGTCTGGGCTCCCGCCCACTGACGACCTTTCTGCAAACTGCAGCAGCAGAGCCTGTGGCTGGGGGACTGCAGGGCTGGGGAAGCTGAGGCCAGAAACCCCCAGGTCCCTCAGCTGCTCCTCCCCACACTCCTGCTCCAGACCCTGACCCAGCTCCGTGTCCCTTCTCCAGCCCCTCAGTGTCCTGCTGGGAGTGAGGGGCCCAGAACTGAACACAGGATTCCAGGGGCAGCCTCCCCAGTGCCCAGAGCAGGGGGACAATCCCTGCCCTGCTCCTGCTGCCCACCCCAGTGCTGGCACAGCCAGGCTGCTGGATTCTTGTCACCTGGGCACTCTCTGCCTCATCTCCAGCTGCTTGTCTACCAACACCCCCAAGTCCTTTTCCACCAGACATTTTCCAGCCACTCTGCCCCAGCCTGAAGCACTGCAGGGGGTTGGTGAGACTAACTCTCTGTTAAACCTCATCACACTGACCTCAGCCCATCGATCCAGCTCAACCACATCCCTCTGTAGAGCCTCCCTACCCTCCAGCAGGTGCAGCAGCCACGCAGCCCCTGTGCAGGAGATGCCTTCCCACCACACCTGTCTTTTTGGCCAAGTCCCCCGTGCACCTGGAATCCTGCAGGGGTGGCCCAGTGGCCACCAGCAGGTTTTTGGGTGGAGGAATGTGTTTCCACCCTCTGCTCTCTTGCACCGTGTTCCTGTCCACAGCCTCCCGGCTGCTGGCACAAGTGCAGGTCCCACCTCCCGTCCCACTCCGTGTGACTCATCCACAGGGAGTGATGGGGGCTGAAACAAACCCCAGGCAGCTCCTGATGGCAACGTTACTAAGGCTCTGGCTATAGAATAACAGCAAAAAGGGGGCAGCTTTTGCCAGAAATCACCATCGTATGGAGTCATCCTTCAGACAGGTCCCCAGCTGGGCTGTGTGGCATCGTGTCTCAGGCCACTCTCCAGAGGAGGTCCCTGCTCACACCATCACTCGAGATCATTTGGCAGTGTTTTCTGCTCCCAGTTCCCCTGCTGCTGCCCCACAGCCCGAGGTCTGGACAGTTGGGTGGTGTTGGGACACATCAGCTTCTCATTCCCTTTCCCATGGTTTTACCAACACAGAGCTGAGCAATGTCCAAGAAGGGAAAAAAAACCCACTCGACCCTCCTGAGGAGGATGTATCAGAGCAGGGATCACCCTCTGTGTGCCCTGGGCTCCCTCAGCAACCCTCCTGTGCTCCCTGCCAGGCGAGGGCTGTGGGCTCTGGGCACCCTGGGACTCACTGCCACCCCTCACCTGGCTGTCCCCTCACAGACAACCTGTTCAAAGCAAACACATCGTCACCCTGGAGCCTCCCAGCAAGGCAGTGGGTGCCCCCACTGTCCTCTGATGCTGGGGTCATCCCAGCGGGCGAATGGGGCCAATGTCTGGCAGGGACACATGTCTGGGACCCTGCCTGTGGCTCTGACCAATCCTCAGCCTCACACAAGCTCCAGCATAGCAGAAGAAAAAAACAAGGGCAAAAAATATCTATGGTATTTTAGCATGAAAGGATTAGGTTTCTAGTCTTTCTTTTTTTGGGGAAAAAAAAAAATCCAACATTTAAAAAGCTGAAAAAAAAAAAAAAGAAAAAGACAAAGGATCAAGCTTGTGTTGATATCAAAGAGGGATTCCGTTGAGAATAGACTTTAAGAGAATTTTATTTATGGTGTATCTACTGGGTGGGCAGTTATGACCTTTAGAAAATGGATTAAAGCTTTTCTATACCCAGCTTCAGGCTATGTGAATTATTGAAGCAGAAAAAAAAAAATTAAGCTAAAGTACTTCTGCAAAGCAAACCACATGACAAGTGAGCTCTTCTGGGGGCCTTCCAGTATTTCAAGGGGCCTGTCAGAAAGATGGGGACAGAGTTTTGAGCAGGGGCTGTTGGGACAGGACAAGGGGTGATGGGTTTAGAAGAAGGAGATTTGAGACTGGAGAGCAGGAGAAATTGTTGGTGCTGAGGGTGGCAGAGGCTGTGCCAGGCTGCCCAGAGAGGTGGTGGCTGCCCCAGCCCTGGCACCATTCCAGGGGAGCTTGGCTGGAACGCTGAGCAACCTACTCCATCTGCAAATGTCCCTGCAGGGTTTGGATGAGATGAGCTTGGAAGGTCCCTTTCCACTCAAACCAGCCTAGGATTCTGTGACTTCTTTGGATGGGAGGGTGAGAAGCCACCCTTGGAGACCCCAGGAGGTGGCCAGCCATGGAGGGGCCACACCTGCCACAGCCCCCCATGTTCCACCGTGCAGCCTGACAGCACTGAAACCCACTTTACTATCAGAGGGGCTCCCCTGATGATCAAACCCTCCTCAGGGAACAGCAACTGTCCAAGGAGCTCCCAGGTTCCTCAACTGGCATTTCCAAGTCCCAGTTCCCTACAGCAGGCACAGCTCCTGCCATGAGCCCATGCACCCTGTCCTGGGCACAGCACGGGCACCGTGCCCCTGGTTGCCCTACAGATCCCTGCCTGCCGGGCGGACCCCATGGCCTCACGGGTTGCCCTGGCCCACCGAAGGTCCACACCCCTCTCTGGGGGGGTCAGTGGCTCCTAAACACCTTCCTGCAGGTGGACAGGGAGTGTCAGAACCACCCAAAGCCACCCAGCCACATGTGGATTTCAAGCAGCAGTTTTTGGGTAGGTAGTTCTGCGTCCTCTGCAATCAAACTCGAGTTGTAAATTACTCTGTAAATGTAAAATGCATTCCTCAGTATCAAAGGAAATTTAGCATATTGACATAATTATCCAGCAAGATGACAGATGAATCATTTCAGCATTTTGTGGAAAGTGTATATACAATTCTGACGCCTGATAGACTGCTACACACTAGACTTAACCTTTCCTTAACATAAACAGAGGAGGAAGCAGCCACGAGGAGCAGCTCTCTTCAAAGAAAAAAAGGTCCTGCCCAGGGACAAGAATAATTTTTTCTCCTTTTCATGTTCTGAGCAGAATTAATTTTCCAGCATCCAGTGCTGCTACTCAACAGAATAAAATTTCTTTCTATGGCAAGCTTACTTTTGGGAGGATGAGTCTCCTCACACGAGCTCAAAAAATACATTAGCTGCTATTTTTTAGTGAGATTTTGAGTTAGGTTCAGGTCTTCAACAGTGAGCAAAAGTCACAAGACCCTGAGAGTTCCTGCTCTCGCCAGGAGTGTCTGGGGAGACCTTCCCCTCTTTGCCTTATCTTTACAGAGCTACCCCAGGGAAGGACTCCAGCCTGCATCTGATCTTTCTCCACCCTCCAATACAACCTCAGAAACCTCAGAAACTCGTGGCATAAGCTTGTGATCAAAGGACAATGGGAGACACCAGCCAAGACAATCAGACCAGACCAGAGACTGGGAACAGTCTCCTCCAGTTGCCTCAGTTGGCTCCAGTATGTTCCAGCAGAGTCACCCATCCCCGAGCCGGGCAGTGCCACCTCACGAGGCTGGTGCCACCCATTCTGCACCACCTCCAATGCCACTGCCCAGCCCCACACGAACAGCCAGTCCTCTCAGAAATCCTCACACTGGCAAGAAAGGGACAAGCACCAAACCCAGCAGCTGTGACAAACCACTGCCAGGGGCATCACTGCTACAGCTCCTGTGCATCGGGTGCAGGTGTCTCAGAGGGGCACAGGTGACAACACAGCTATGGAACAGCCACTGGCATGATCAAGCCTCGTGCAGCACAGATAAATAGTGTAAAATGCCACGTGTAGCAAATCATCTTCAACACAGGAGTGAGGGAGGGTCAGTGGAAGAGAGAATGGGAAAGGAGTAGAACTAGGAAATCAACCAGTAACTGATTTCTAGAGCTATCCAGCTTTTTGATCATCACCTCCCACCTTCTCCCACACGCTTGGCAAAAAAAACTTGTTAAAAATAAACAACGTGAACTCTTCAGCATAACTCATTTCTGAGTGGGGAAAACAGCCCAGGGCTTCAGAAGAACCCTCCAGAGCACATCGTGCCAGCTCAGCCAGTCACCCAGGACAACCTCCGACGCCTTCCTGAGTTACTGTCCCCCCCTCACAACACAGAAACCCCCTGGGGAAACAGAAAACATCATGAATATTTGCTGTGAAATGGCCACAATCGTGCTGGCTGTTCCAAATACACCCGATTCCCCAAGATGCCAAGAATCAAAGCAACAGCAAATGGCAACGAGGTGTTTTCCTGAACACATTTTCCCCCCTGTTTACTTGGGAGCCATCATCCGACCACAACAGCAGCCCATTTCAGCACCAGTGCTGCCTCTGTAAACCATAAATACACAACAGCAGACACCTGATAAAACACAGAAGTGAATTCAAGAGTGTGTTCAAGCCTACCTTGCCAAAGCTTCCCTTCCCAATCGCCCGGAGAATCTGGAAGTGGTCAAAGTTCACTACAAGGTAAAGAAAAAAATAAGAGTTTAAATTTGCAATTGCTCTACTGCAAAGATCTCGTAGCTAAACAGGAGGCGAGAGGACAACTAAAGAGCATTGGTCGAGCTTTTATTGGAAGCCACTGCCTCCCAGGGAAGGGGTGGGAGGGCAGTTTTGTTTTCTTTGGACAGTGCTTTTTTACCTGCTTGGAGTACTGCCCTCAGCAGCTGCCACTGCAGGCAAAACTAGTTTACAGGCTGTTGCTGTGATCTAATCTAATAGCAGCCTTACATAAAGAAAAAATGGGTGTATTTACACCAATAATGAGCTAATCCCCACAGTACTGTCACAAAAACCAAAGTGAAGGATGCCTCTGTGCCTCAGTTCCTTCATGTCATAGAACCATGAAACCACACTGGTTGCAAGAGACCTGCTCAGCTCCACCCATCAGCCCCTGGCATTTCTACCACAGGACCCTGCCTCTGCAAGGGGACCTTTAGCACATCCTCCTCAGAAGGCTGGCTGAAGAGGAATGCTCAGCATGGGCTTGGGGATTTGCAGGGTGGATGATGCAGGAGCTGGTCAGCAGGGAGCACTGAACCCGTGTTTGACAGGCACTGGAGACCAAAATCACACAGGAAGAGTAGGAGCAAAAGAACTCACTATAAATATTCCCAGTCCCACTCCCAGATCTTAAATAAATGCACATCTGCCATCTTCGAGGATGAATCAAGAGCCCACGCATGCCCGTGGAGTTCCTATTACCCTTTTGTGCTAGGCTGATATCCAAAGCATTGTTATTGTCACTTTGGTGGGACATGTTCTGCAGGAGAACTCTGAAAACTTTGCCAAATGAATTGGAAACCGGAGTCTGGGCCAGCTCCTACCACGTATCTCCCCACACTCCTGGTCTCTTCCATCAGTGATGCTGAAGGGCAGATGCACCATCATCTCCCCTGGGATGCTCCAGGAGATTCCACAAGACACCACATGGGGAAACCAGGGCTGCCTTGTGCTTCCCACGCCTCAGCTACACGAGTGGTGTGTGTGGCCTCACCACTGCCCTCCTCCAAGGGGGAACAGCTTGCTTTCAGCAGGGCTTGATGGTTCTCGGGCTGGAAAGGCAGGAGATACTGGCAAGGACATGGGTAATGCCTAGAGCCAGTGGCTGGCTTGTCTAGGACACTGCAGGAGCTGCAAACTGGTCACCTGCTCATTCCTGTCTGACAAAACCCAGCCCTGGGAGAAGCATCTGCAGCCACAGGCAGCATTTTATTGAGGCTTTTCCTACTAGACAGACTGCAGTGAGTAAAATAAAACCAGCACATAGAATTGTAGAATTGTTAGGGTTGGAAGGGACCTGAAAGTGGATCCAGTTCCACCCCCTGCCATGGCAGGGACCCCTCCCACCAGAGCAGGTTGCTCAGAGCCCCATCCAGCCTGGCCTGAGACACTGCCAAGGATGGGGCTGCCCCCACCTCTCTGGGCACCCTGGGCCAGGGTCTCATCCCCTCCTGGGGAAGAAATTCTTCCTAATGGCTAATCTGAATGGACCCATCAACATGTTGGTCATAAATATGCTTTCTGAAATCAAAGCCATGCACACACACACACACACACACACACATATACACCTGGGGCAACAGATCCCATTTTTCTCACGTGCAACCCAAGTCCTGTCACCAAGAAACACCCACGGCTGGAGCAAGCACCTTGAAATCACAGCACTTCCCTGGCAATGGAACCACGTGCCAGTGCTCCCCGGCCTGCGAACGCTCCAGGAGGGCAGTCCTTGACAATTATTGATGATGATGTTTTGGAATAGTGTGCAAAAAGCCATCGCCACCGAGAAAACAAACCCTGAAGTGTCATTTCCATGTATCCATGGCTACGGCGGATCCAGAAAGCACGCTCCAGTCAGCAGTCAAGAAACAAACCCAGACATGAATATTCACCGTGCCCTTGAACCTGCCAGCAAAGATGTCACTCCTAATGAACTAAACACACGAAGGGGCACTGACTGGTTTTTCCAGCTCTGTTATTTCTCTGGGGAATCAGTAAGTGATCCCACTAGAGAAGCAGCAAATCTCTCTGCCCGAGGAGGAGCACCGTAGCAGCAGCGTGTTGCTCGTGGAGTGCAACACTCTGGATTCCTACAGACGGCAACACGGCACCACGGAATATCTGATTATCCCCAAAATAGCCACCCCAGACCTGCCTGGCACTCTAGTGCGTGCTCCAGAGATTCTCCAGTTCTGGAGAAAGCCTCTCCACCCGCGCCGCGCTGCGCCTGGGGGTGACTGGCACGGGTCTGAGTCAGCACTGCAGGATGTGATGACAGGCCCCGGGTGAGCAGGAGCTGGCAGCTGCTGCCCATGCTGCATGGCACCAGCCTCACCCGCTGCCATGACCGGTGCCAGGCTGCGGGCACAGAACCGGCCCCGGCACGAGGTCGCAGCGGGGGAACCCGTGGGAGGGGGAGAGGGTCTGCAGGGCACGTGGTACAGGGGCCCCAGCTGGTTGGTGGCACCACGAGCCAGTGCCACCAGTGCTGAAAGGCTCCCCGTGGGTATTGGGTGGGCTCCTCATGAGAAAAACAATGCTAATTATTCCTACAGACTCCGAGCTCTACCAGCTCGTTAGCAGTATCACACCTTCCCAGCTAGGATGGCACTGGATGCCAGACACTGGTACTTGCCACCAGTCCAGCCTCTTCCCAGCTCTCCCTGGCATCAAGTGAGGAGCCACTAATCACAGTGCAAAGCTCAGACTGTGCCCTGGATGTGCTGAGTACCCACACACAGCCCAGCAGAGTGCCAGGGGCTGCTCTGGCACCCCTGTAATTCAGATTTCCTGTAACCACAAACCATGCTGAGTGATAAAGCAGTGTGGAGGCACCGCTTCCATCCCCCAGGGACACAACAAATGACCATTATGTGTCTCTGCAAAACTCTTTATGCAGAAGGCTGAGGGTACCTCAGTGCCAGATGCAAAGAAATGAGGTTTTTGCCTTTTCTATCTATCTTAAAATCATTAATGGTTTAATTATTTTTTTTCTCCTTGTTCTGCATTTATTTACAAGATATCTAAAAGTAAAGCAAGATAAAACTACCATAAAACTTCAGATACACAGTGGACACCCACTGTATATAAATATAAAAACATATAT
>JAOEGS010009585.1:0-10730 GCA_025447755.1 Corythornis vintsioides
GGGGTCCCCCCGCGCCCGGGGCCCCCCCCCCCCCCATCCCCCGCCCCGCGGGGGGGGGGGGGGGGGGGGGGGTTGGTTGGGGAAGGATTATTTGGAAGTTTTTTTCTGGGGGTGTTTCTTTTTTATTTGTGGAGGGATTCTCGCTTTGGGGGATTGTTCTGGGGATGTGTTATTTTTTTTTAATAAAAAAAGTGGGGGGGTTGTGTTTGTTTGGAGCGGTTTTGATGGATTGTTTTTGGTTTGGGGCACTGACCAGGAGGGGGGTGTCTGGTTTATTTCTGTTTGGTTTGGGTGTATTTCTGTTTGGTTTGGGTTTTGTTTGCTTTTGTTTATATAATTCTGTCAAATCGAAGGGTGGCTTTCCTTCGCAATTTAGGGGCTCCTTTGATATTCCTCCATCGGGGTGCAGCTTTACTGTGGCTTTACTGATTTCTGACGCTGGTTGGGAGGGGGGGGCCGAGAATATTCCTGGTTTTTTCCCAATTGTGTGCAGGACGCGCTGGGGCAGGCAGCGCTGGGGCAGGCAGCGCTGGGGCAGGCAGCGCTGGGCTCGGCTCTCTCCGCGTCTGCTGAGCGAGAGGCAAAGCCGCCGCTATTCGGGGACAGGGCGGGCATGAAGAGGGGGGTTCTTCATTATTAGGGGGCCATCTACGCTGGAGGGGTCTTCCCGCTGCATTTTCCTTGCAGGGGTTTCTCCTGTCGTGGTGGGGGGTGATGTTTTGAGGGTCTCCCTTTGGGCTCCGGTCAGTGTTTTTCCCTCCGCGCACCCGTCCCCCGTTCCCCCCGCGCCGGGTCCCGCCGCCTTCTCCCGCCTTACCCTGGCCGAGGTCTCCCCGAACAGCGGCCGGTTGTCCGTCCCGCCGGTGCCGTAGCTGCGGGCGGCGAATCCCTCCATGGCGCGGGGGCGCTGGGGCGGCCGGCGGGGGACTCGCCCTCATGCTGCGCCCCCGCGCCCCGGCTCCTCCGCGTCCCTCCGCGCTCCGCTCCGCACCCCGCCGCGCTGCGCCGCGCGCCGCCACGCCCCCCGCGCGCCGGACCGCGCCCCGCCTCCGCCGCGGGGGAGGTGCGGGAGTGCGGAGGGGAGGGGGGTGGCGGAGGCTGCGGCGGGGCCGGCGCGGGAGTTACACCTGCGGGAACGGGGAGCGGTGGATCCGTGCGCGCACGGACGCGTGCCCCCAGGCGCACGTGCAGATGGTTACGCCGAGTTTTACGCGGGCCCAGCGGGGGCTGCGCGGGGTTGTTGCGGCTGCGGAGTTATCAGCCCCGGGGTCGTGAGGTGGGGAGGAGTTAAGGTCACCGGTCGATTATTTTCTCTACTTATTTCTTATTCAACTAAGTCGTGGTGTTTAATAAAATCTCATTATCGATGATGATGTTGTGACTTGGGAAAATTAGAGCTTTATTATTTTACTTCATTTGATTTAGACGGAATCCCAGCATGGTAGGGGTTGGAAGGGACCTCTGGCGATCATCTGGTCCCACCTCCCTGCTAAAGCAGAGTCACCCAGAGCAGGGTGCACAGGATCACTTCCAGGCAGGTTTGGACTCTCTGCAGAGAAGGAGGCTCCACAACCTCTCTGAGCAGCCTGGTCCAGGCTCTGTCACCCTCACAAGAAAGAAGTTTTTCCTCATATTCAGGTGGAATTTCCTGTGTTCCAGTTTGTGCCCATTGCCTCTTGGCATGTCGCTGTGCATCACTGAAAAGAGCCTGGCCCCTTCTTCCAGACCCTCACCCTTTAGATACTTACAGATCCCCTCTCAGGTGTCTCCAGGATAAACAGACCCAGGTGTCTCACCCTATTTTATTTCATTTTATTCTATTTGTGGCTGTTGCTGGCAAATATGAAAAAATGAGCTTACACGGTCTTCCCAGCCACCAACATCTATTATCTGTGTAAACTAGATAAAAGGGAACTATTATTACTCCTGGAGCTGGGATTTGTGGCAGAAAAGTATTTTTTCTCTGTACATGTCAAAAAAGAGTCTGGGAAGACCTTCCGGCCAAGAAGTAAGGTTCAGACTGGACCCCCTTGCCCTCTAAACCTGGAGAGGAGTCCAGGTGCAGCTGCATCCCAACTGACAAAAACAGGTTGGTCCTCAGGTTATGCCCCAGGGTCAGATTGTGACAGCTGGAGCTGGGCCCCTCTCACATGGAACCCCTTTGGGTATTTCCCTGTGCTCTTTAAAGTGTCACTATTACACCAGCTGCTCATGTGCCTGTTCATGGACCAAGTGTGTGTCCCTTGTCCAACCAAATTGTTGAACCTTTTTTTTGTCCTCTTTGATGATTGCAGTTTTAGGTGCAGGAAACTTCACCTACTTAATTTCATAAGCCTTTTGTTCCACCTGACCCTGAAGTTCTTCTGTTGTCTTCAGGTAGAATGGGCACTTCTTCATCTGTTGAATTACTAATTCTGTTCCTTTGACCTTAACAGTCACCCTAATTCACATTACAAAGCATACAATCCTCACTAATATTGCTTATAGAATACACAGCCTCACATTAGCTCAGTCACAATTTATCTAAGCCATGCAAAACTACTCCCAAATCTGGCATCCAGGACATCAACTGAGACCATGTTTCTGTAGAACCCTAGGATGTATCCTCTTGTTGCACCTGATGCATTCATTTTACTTGTTCCCATATCATATTTACATCTGTGGATAGTCTTCCACTTTGCTCTCTCTATGCCATAGCTGATAGTAATTATGGCACACACTCTCCCTTGTGAAGCTAAGGTCATATCCAGGGCCTTTCTATTTTCTACTGACATTTTAGCCACCTGATGTACCTCCTGTAAATCCTCTGTTGCATCTGTTGCATCCTATTTACTAGTTATTCAATTTCAGTAGAAATATTAACTATGGCCTCTTCTATTCCCTAACTCCTAACATTGGAAAAACCCACCACATGGATGTGAAGAATCCTCCCCATCATTCAACTACAGGATTCAGTTCCCTTGTCGTTCAGTGTTAAAAGGTTCTCAACCATGCACCCTGATTCGGCTTATTGGGTATTATGGTGCCACTGGGGATTATTGCTCCCAGGATACAAATACCTCCCTAGCCTGCAGGCAGATTTTTATCTGCTGTACCTCCACACAGCCAAGAGAGTCCCTGTGCAGGTGAAGCCAGACAAGCCAGTGATAATCCAGAAGTTTGATATGTTTCTGGATTGTAATTTCCTACAAAGGTGTGGTGTTCACATCATGCCACAGCTTTTGGAGAAGGAGAGCAGCATCTTTGTACATCTCTCATACAGGATTTTTCCTGTTTTGGGCTGATGAATCCAAAACCAGTGCTATCCCCTTGTCCAGGGAAGTGGGTGCAGACCCAATAGTTTTCCTGCTTTAATCATTCTGACATTGACACAAGTAAATTCTTATCCCACATGGAACACTGGACCAAATTTATTCCTTGTTTTGTCCTTTTCCCTTCCATGAATGCACGACACTGGGCTTGCCATTGAAATTTCTGAAATCCTTGCCAATCTGACCTCTGATCTACTTGGTAGTTTTTGCAGCCTCTGTGGTTGTTTGTGACCAAGGATATTTGGTTTGCATAAGAATCATTCATCAACAAGTCCAGTGGGTATTTCCATAATCATGTACAGATATATTTATCCCTACTCCAATTAGATTCCACTACAAACAGAGTTCTAGAATTCTTAACCTCATACTGCAAGGCAATTTTGTTGGTACTTCTTCCACTTTCTTCACGTGGAATCCAGGAATCCTTTCCTGCAACTTTAACTGCACGGTAAGTACACAATGACACAAGTTCCTTCCCATTTTGGTTCATGTTTATTTTTCTTCTGATAATCTTTTACCCCGATTTGATCTTCCTAGTGGTTATAAACACTTTCTCACAGTCATGATGTGGGGTACCAATGCAGATGTGTAGCAGGGTTTAAGGTATTGCAACGCTTTGGAATGACAGTGTCCACCATCAATTAAATAAGTCCGTACCTGTGAGTTCATTGTGGTGGTAGAACCTGATTTGCATATTGCTTTAATAATATTTCCACTTCAGGTGGCACAAACACATTTAATTGATGTCCCAAAATCAGGATGTCTTCTCTACCATTTCAGCTGCTGCTACTGCTATAACACATTGAGGAGCACCTTTTAGAACAGTCTAATTTAGCTGAGTAATGTGCTACAGGCCTCTGATGTGCTCCCAGGTCCTGCGTAATCACTCCACTGGCTACTCTCTTTCTTTCATGAGTATACATGTTAAAAGGCTTAGAATAATCCCTAAGCCTAATGCCAGAGGGGTCATTAAAGCTCTCTTTACAGTTTCAAATGCCCCACACCGGGGGTTCTAACTCCTTTTGTCTCATGGCATCAGTTAAGGGCTTGATTAATTCTCCTAGACTCAGAATCCACTTGTCCTAAACACACTTTTTTATTACAGGCTGGGGTAAATTAACGTTTGTTTCAGCTCTCTGGATCTATTAACCTCTGCCCTTCCTTTAAGACGAATCCCAAATGTTTCCCTTCTGTTTGACACAGCTCTAACTGAGATGGAGATGCACAGTATCTGTTTTCTGCCAGTTTGTGCAAGGTGTCTACAGAACAGTTCTCTCCTGAAGGCTCAGTGTCAGCACACCTGCCACATACTGTACTACACTGACTGGCTGGGTGCCTTCATATCTTCCAAATCAGTTTTCACTATCCATGAGAATATAATTGGTGAACCCTCAAAGCTCTGTGGCAGCCTCATCCTCATTAACTGGTTCCCTTCCCAAGTGAAAACAAGGAACAGCTGGTTCTCCCTCTCCAGGATACTGAACAATGCAGCAGTTAAACCTGTAACTGTAAAAACTCCTGCCCAGTGTGAATTTGCAGTACAATGGTTGATGGATCTGGCATCACAGGGTGCAGAACCATCACATGCTTATTAATTTTCCGTAAGTCCTGTGCAAATCTATACTCCAGATTGTCCTCTTTATCTGTTCTGTGCTTGGTAACTACCACTGGGGTGGTATTAGACACTGGTTCACATCCTGGAGGATACCAGCCTTCAAATACTAATCAATTTGGTTTTGAATACCAGGGAGTGCTTCGCTCAGGATGGGATGCTGTTCTAGTGCTGGTGGAACACCCCTCCTTAAGTTTTTTATCCACAGGGGTTGTGCTGACTTTAACAACTCTACACCGTGCTCCTGTAACTCCACAGTATTTTTGGAATTTACTTTAATTCTGAGGGTATTTCTAATTCATTTTGAATTAGATAAGATTACTTTAGTTCACAACAATATGTTAGCCAAAGTTTTCACTCATATTCACCAGGTGAACTCCTGTGCACTGCTTCTGCCTCAGCTAAAGCTTGCTGATGCTTCTTCAGAGCTGAAGATGGGTTTGCAAGCAAGAAAGCCTAAGGGGTTGGGGGATAATGTAGTTGTTTATTTATGATATTTTATTAAAGTTTTTGGGTTTTTTTTCCCCAATTGCATCACTTGGTGTTATAAAATACCTTTCCACTTGGGTATTCCCAGACTATCATGACTACAACATTTCTCCAACTGCATTTTAAGATGAAAATAAAACAATTTAGATGCAGTAAATGCCACATCTCCTAGGAAAGATTTTACTTGTTCATTCAAACTGGATCTGTTATTCCCTTTTGACCCCATTCTTCCCCACCACACACACCTCCACAACTTCCCAGAAGGTTTCTTGCCCTGAAAGATAAATTCCTCTAAATATCAATGAAATTTAGAAGAGATAGAATGGGCTGGATAGAAAACATTTAAAGGCCAGAACTGTTGGTAAACACACCAGGAAGGAGAAAACCAGATGCATTGTCTGTGCAGTTGTTCAGTTAGGGGTCAATTCCTGTTCACCCCCAGTCATGCAAGATCCCCCTTTAGGCTGATGGTCATGGCTCACAGATCTCCCCAACTCGTGAACAACAGTCCAGTGAAACCAGTCACTTGTCTTGCAAAATACTTCAGTTGGTTTAGGTGAAAAGCACTGTGAGGCTGCTTGACCCAGGGGCATGTCCTGTATACACAGGGCTCTGGGTGCACTTGATATCCACTCAGCATCCAGTTGATGACCAAAGCACCACAACTTCAAAGATGAAAGTTATTACATTCAAGCAAGGATGGTAAATTATTAAGCTTTCAACAAGCTTGACTTTGTCCTGAGCTGAAGTACAGGGTGGAAAGTCATACAGGCTTCCTGTAACCCTCCAGCATTTGTTCCCACACTCACTGTTTGATGAAGAAGGGTCTCCAGGAGTCAGTGGAGAAACTTTTCATGTCATCTTGAGCCATTTGGAAATAACCCATGAGATGAAGGATGTGGCTTCCTCACACACAAGTGCTCTCAACCTACAGAAAACTTATAGCTGTTTTTATGCTCATTTCTCAGCATATCTATTTTTCAGCATTATATTCCTGAGCAGTCTCTGGCTTTGTCCAGGTTAAATACTGAGGACTGCATAGGGTCTGGTTGGGCCCCAGGAAGCACTGGGTTGCTGGCAGGTGAGGGGAGAGAGACCTTCCTGCTCTTTCCAACTCCTTGAGAGGAGGTTGTAGTGAGGTGGAGACCTCTTCTCTTGAGTAAATGATGACAGGACAAGAGGAGATGGCCTCAAGGCTGGGAATGAATAACCCTTTGTAGAGTGGTCCTCAGGGAAGAAATGAGCTGAGACAGAAAAGTGTCTCTGTGAGATCACTTATTGGAAGCTCTACAGGAACATCAGCAGCAAGAGGGGTGAAGAGGTATCAAGACTCATGGGTAGCTTAGGGTAAAACAGGAATTTCTGCCCTAAGGTGGGAGTTCCTCCATTGGAAACGGGAAGGGGGGAGAAAGCTTTTGGTATTGTTTGTGTGATGTCCATGAACCAATGTCATACGGAGGTGATGTGATCCTGAGTAAGGAATTTCTACAGGAAAAAGGAGTAATTTCTGCTGTGGTACCAGGTACTAGTGAGATCCCAACCTGGAGTCTGTTCACCATTCTGCCACTCAAGCTCAGGAGAGACTGCTTTATTCTGAGACAGGCTTTGGGAGCAGCTCAACAGTGGGATGAGCAGCACAAGGGCCTGTCTTCCAAGGGAAGACTGAAAAGCTTGGCTTGGATAGCCCTGCAAAAAGGAGGCCAAGAAGGGATACTGCAGTTTTTATACACAGCATGGGGAGGAGTAAATGCCAGAGAGGGAGATAAAATGTTTAAGCTAATGGATTTTGTTGGCACAAGAGCAAATGGCTATGACTGTAGTATCACAGTCAGACTGGGATCTCAGTCAGTCGAAGGAGAGCTGCTCTACAACAACCTCTGAGGCAATGTTGTGGGCAGCAGAAAATCCCCTTGCTTTCAATTCAAGATGGAGTTTCACTCACTCGTGAGAAATGTGATAAAGTGGGGAAAGGGATTTGGAAACTAGACATTGTTTCCAACCTGAAGTCCTCTTTATACAAGCACAAATTTGGGAAATAAATTATTTTGAAAGCAGATCGTGTTCCATCCATGGAACAGGATGCATTTGATGTGGTTCCTCTGCTGGAACCAGAACTCCAGGAGCTAACCCTGCTGCCATCAAGAGGCTGATACATGACTCAGGATGTAGGATCCACTGAGCTCATCCAACCTCTGAAATCTCCCTTGGAAAATGAGGCCTCTAGTCCTGGCACATGTGGTTGAAGTCCTCCCTACCTTAACATTTATGTCAGTACTCAGCATACATGGCTCATCCTCAGTGAACATCTCCATGGATCTCCCTGAGCTTACTTTGCTGGGGGGTGAGCAGGGTGTCCACACACAGTGTCTGCTGGTGCTCACTCAGGGGACAGATCACACAACAGAGCTGTTGTTTTTCTGCTGTGTTTCAAAGCTTAGGGCATCCTCTGTTCCCTCTTTACTGCCCAGTGGACTTGAACAAATTATAACATGCTTTGTCCCATTTGCTTGGCATTTTGTTCTCTTTCTCATGCAGACTTGTTTTGTTTTTTGGGTTGGTTTTTTTTTTTCCCAAAACGGAATCGAGCTGTGCTGCCCGAGAATAAAGACAAGCTGCTAATATCAAGTTCAAAACAACTGCATCCATAACTGCAACAAAGTTGATGCTCCATAACAAAGACTAACTTCTTTCTACAATTTAAGGTTTACCAGTCTTTAGTGAAAAGTACACACACTTTTCAGGTCTGGAAAACAACCTGGGTTTTAATTGAGTAAATAATATAAAGGGAAATCTCAGGTGGTTTAGCATTGCAAAGGTTGGTTCTGCTGAGGTTGAATGCAACTTGCCTTCCCTTGTTTTTGTTTAGTGCACTTTATGTTTACCACAGCTGGTTGGGTCTGAGTGTTAGAGCAGTTCCAAGGTTTACAGGCTGAGCTTTAGCTCTCCTTTCTCAAAAGGAGTCCTGGCATTGCCTCGAGAAATAGATTTGGTCCATAAATTGCAGAGAGATTTGGAGTCTCTTCAGAATATCAGCACTGTAAAGTCATAAAAAAATATATGCTCTCTCCTGCCTAATATTTTATTTATTCTAAAGGCCATCATGTGGTTTTTTCCTGTACTCTGGGTGAAGATTTAATTCAACACATATATGAAAATTTTAATATATCCCAAGGCTAATTATATATCATTGCCATTGCTGCTTCTGCCTCTGTAACTCATCAGCTGGCTGTTCAAGTCCCAAGGTGGAGGTCAGTAACTCATCTGTGCAGGCAACGCTGTCTTTAGCTCTGCACCCACCCAGCTCCCTGATGCTCTGTGTGTCCTTTCGAGTGATCTAATGAGCTGGGTTTTCTAATGCATCAATTTAGTCTGTAACTCTTTGTTAGCACTGGCTTTCTGCTGCAATTTATCTTAGTCACAGCTCCAGCAACAGCAGCCACTGCTCTCCTGTCTCCTTCCCCATAGCAATTTCAGCTTCCTGACATGGCCATTAGTGATTACAGCCTGGTAATTGGTTTTGCACCATTAAATCAGCCTTCAGCTCCCAGTACAGTGTCCCTTTGGCTATTCTATTTGGTGTGCTTTATTTTGAAAGGATACATTTTTCTTTGGAGCTTTCTAACAAAGCTTCCACAATGCAAAATTCCTGGAGGACAAAAGAACAGTTTTCAACTGTGTCCAAAGGGAACCTGACTAACAAAATTGCTTTGTTACAATGACTCATATCTGTCCTAACAAATGATCCAACAGTCCCCAGTCCAAGGAAATGCTCTAGAAGAAGATAAAATGGACAAGACATTCATGAGACTGAGGTTGCTCTCTGTTGTCCCAGAAGAGTTGTGTTTGTCCCCCTGTATGGAAAGGGACTCCCAACTCTGGCAGATCAGTAAGGGGACAATCAGTTTGAGGAATTCCAGAATTGCTCCACCACCCCAGAGCAAGATAAATTATTTTTTCCAGTTAATCCTGCAGTGCTGAGATTGTCCATTTCTTGCCTTGGTGTGTGCTCAGAGGATGCATCTGCTGCAAGAACAAAGGGTTTCTGGAGGTTAATTGTGAAAGAGAAGAGAAACCAAAACCTTTATGTTTTTGCAGTTTCCATGGTCTGTTTTACTCAGTAGCTGTCTGTAAGGATAGAGAGATTTTTAAACAGATACCAACTGGTGTTACAGTCATACTCAAACTGAAAAAAAAAAACCCCAAACATAAAAACAAAACTCAGCAAAAATTCTTGCTAGCATACTCCAGCTGTAATCTAATGATCTAGCCAAAGGTCCCTTTTTGCTTCTCTCAGCTTATATCAATTTTATTTCAGTCTCTGCTTTAGAGCTTTTAGAGCTTTTCCTTTAAACAAGGATTCATCCATTATTTTAATGCAGAATTCCAGTGGCAGTGGGACCCAAAGGGTAGATGCCACACAGGGGAAAGTGGCACTGCTGGAGTGACCAGCACAGGCACCACAGGACTAGGGCTGGTGTGAGCAGCCTGTATCCACCATGTCCCTGGGTGTTACAGTCATTGTTTGGGATGTGGGGAAGAACATGAGCCAAACAGGAGGGAGAAAAATGGCTTTTTAGTATTTGCAATCAAGGAGAAGTTTGGGGGAGGCTGTCAGCAGAGGGAGGTGTGAGCTCACAGATTCAGCCCATGGCACCCCTGAGAGCTGGGAAACAGGCAGCAGGCTTCTGATGGGACCACAAAACTACTTCATTTTACTTTTCCCACATTTATGTTTAGCTCTTGGAGACTGGATGACAGAGGGCACAAATGAAGAGGCTGAAACATTCACAGTCAGGGACGTGTTGTCCAAATTATTAAACTTCTCTCTCCTTTGGGTTATCCAGCAATTTGAGTTTCATGAGGATTGTGGATTGTCCCTGTTTTACTTTGTCATATTTAATGCACCACAGAAGATTTCCCATCTGTTCCTTCACGCCCCAAAACCTCAACTGAGAGTCACAACTGTTTATAGACTTAGAAAAAAAAACAGCTGTAAGTTGGGGTGGGTTTTTTTTGAGAAAAAATATCTTAACAAATACAAATATTTCATTAAATGTATGTGTGTTTGTGATGAAAAATTCCCTTCTGAGCCTCTGATATGTGTATACACAATAACAGTATCCAGCAATTCTGTCAGGTTGGTGTCAGACTTTAAGTGGGGCAGCACATGTGAGCCTGCTTCAAAACATCCCTTTGAAGATCAGGGGAAAGATGCTCCAGCTAACACCAGGTGTTTCCGTGTTTGATTCATAGATTCATAGATTCATAGATATTAGGGGTTGGAAGGGACCTAGAAGATCATCTAGTCCAACCCCCCT
>JAOEGS010009587.1:8292-21380 GCA_025447755.1 Corythornis vintsioides
GGGTTAGTTTCCTGCACAGCCCTTTGGAGATGCCCTGGAATGGGTTAGTTTAGTTCCCTGCACAGCCCTTTGGAGATACCTGGAATGGGTTAGTTTCAGAAGACACTGTGTGTCCAGTCTCTGCAAAATAAAGCACCTGTTGGGGTCTCCACTTGGGCATTCCAAAGGTTAGGAATCCACAGATCAATCACCACTGAAAACTTGAACTGAACAAAGAAAGTAGGGAATAGGAAAGGGTTTTTTGCTTTCCAACTAGGCAGTCACCCTGCCATGCTTGTGAGAAGTGTGTGATTGTCAGGGTCCAGGCTGCTTCTGGTGGGCAGGTGTCCTTCCTGCAGCTCCTGTGTGGGTGATGAGAAGCCAGTAAAACTTCTCCTGTTCGGAAAGAAAATAATGAGCAGGTGAATAAGCAAAAGGTTGCTTTGATTATTGTTTATCTCCAGAGTATGTTGAGTTTTACCTTTGCTACCACAGCAAAATGGATACTGGATATGGATTTAAATGGATAAAATATTCCCAAAATAATACTAATAAAAAGCCTTCTTGAGGGCATGATACAAAAAGACAGTGAAAAAGTTAAAGGAAAAACACCGATGTGTTCTGTTTTATTTTTGTTCTGTTGCTTCTCATTGTGCATTTAATGGGTGAAAAAGACAGAGCCATGATTTGTGCAACAAGCCTGATTTTTGTACCAAACATTT
Source organism: Corythornis vintsioides (assembly GCA_025447755.1). NCBI lineage: Eukaryota > Metazoa > Chordata > Aves > Coraciiformes > Alcedinidae > Corythornis > Corythornis vintsioides. The sequence continues at coordinate 8,994 of JAOEGS010009587.1, forward strand.
TCCATACTTATCAGTAGCTATGCTGGAATCTGTCTGGTCTGTTGGGGTTTGGTAGCTTGAGGAATTAATGAATATTCATTCCTTTTCCCTGGGTACAAAGTAAAATAACTAGTAATTAGTATAATATTTAATACTCCTATTCAAAATAAATAAATCTTTTGTGAAAAAAAATCTAATTATTATAATGTAGCAACTTCTGCGTGTGCAACTGAAATTAGATGTGCTGTTTTGAAAATGCTTTTAAGCCCTCATTTACATGTTTCCAGATCAGTTAATTATTCCCCTTGTATGCATAAAACAGAACTCTGGATTGTACTTGCATATATTATTCATTTTGCTATCTATCTTCTAAGTTTAGCTGATTCTAATATTTTAATTTTACATTATTATTATACCAGTGATATTTGTCTCCTGATATGAAAGCTCTTCTTGTCTGCACTTAGTTTTATGCCTGGTTTTCAAAGAAATGACTTAGATGGTACTAATGTGACTATTACTTGAGTCTTCTGGTTTGCTTATGATCCTGGATTAGTCACCTCTGGTGTTCCTGTGAAAGCAGAGAGTCTCAGCTGGGGGCCTGGGCTTTTGCTGGTGGGATCTCGAGCTGGAGAGAGACAGGCTGGTCAAACCAAGGGAGGAGCCCTGTTGCTGCTCAGCACCATCAGTGCTGCAGAGCTGTGCCCTCAGGGCCCAGTCCAAAGCCAGCTGAAATCTGCAGGAGGATTCAGTCACTGTCAGTGAGACCTTTCACGTTTTACCTCAACGTGAGTCGCTGAGTTAATAGTGCCCTGCTATGCCCTGAGGGATCGTTGCCACGGTCACTGTTGATCCTGGGCAGGGAGGTGTCAATGGGGAGATCAACCTGCTGCAGCTGTGCTGTGGGCACTGATAGCACAGAACATGAGTGACTGTACTCTGCTGCCTGTGCTCCATGTGGAGATGGACTGAGTGACTCTTTGCCTGCTGTGCACATGCAGAGCTCAGAAGTCATTGCTGCTCTGAGCCAGCAGTGTCAGCTCCTAGCCCCTTTGGTGTGGATTTCCTCCTGCAAGCAGGAACTCAAGGGTGCAGGAGCAGGCTCTCACTAGCTGCCAGAAGATGAGCCAGTGGGGAAGGAGGTTGAAATGAGCTTTGACTGGAACTCAGGAAACACAGGGGAGTTTATGGATGTTGTGAGGCTATGCGGGGAGAAACTATAAGGACCAAAACCCAACTGGTTCATCTGGCTACTGCCATAAAAAAACCCCAAAACTAAAAATGTTTCCATGAACACATTTGCAACAAAAGAAGAACAAAGGAGAATCTCTATCCTTTATTGGACATGAAGAAAAACCTAATAACAAAGGCTGAGGTGCCAAATGCCTTCTCTGCCTCAGCCTTTCTTAGTAAAAACAGTTATTCTCAGGATACCCAGCCCCTGAGCTGGCATATTTTGGGAGGAATAGCCTTTCTCATTTTGGTAGTCTAATTACAATTTGGTTTCATAAACTGTACTGCTGAGATTAACATAGTTTATATTTTTCCATGTATTAAATGTATTTTTTGCTGGGGAACATTTTTGTGGAAAAACAAATCAGACTAGGTACAGTCTTATAACTGGATATATAGATAATTTATATATCTGCTTCTCACACAGGCAGGACAAGATTTATCAGCAAATCCCTGTGTTTAAAAAATGTCAGCAAAGAAAATATTTGGGATTTAGATTTTTTGATCTCCCTGGCTTTTTCAGGGGAAAATATCCTTGAGAAAAAAAAAGGTAGAACCTGCAGTGCAAAGTGTCAAGCATTCCCTGGGCCTCCAGTGCTCCAGAAGGCTGCTCTAGAAATAGGACCTGGTTGCCACTTACACCACATGTCAAAACACTGGTGAATCTTGCTCCTCTAGTTCATGTTACCTTTGTTCAGTACTTGGTTTCCTAGTAAATCCAAGAGGACCTGAGCAATCTGTTCTTTTGTTTTGAGGTAGCCAGTTCTACAAGCAGTCAGTTTTAGGCGAGTGCCTTCACATTTCCAGAGCATTTCTGGGCAACTCAAGCCACTTTCCTGATATACTTAGGGTTGTATATTAAATTAAATTGTAATTCGTGTCTCATAAAAATATGGAATCTACTAGGTCACCTGTGAATTTTTAAAATCAGTGAAGCCATTTATTTCTGACTTGCTCCTTTTATGCACCCAAACCTTTCCCCCCAGGGAACTGCCAGTGTCTGAGTCTGTTCCAGAGGAGCACTTCAGATGCTCCATAGTACTGAGAGCAGAAGCCTCTGGGATTGGTTTTGCTGCTGGGCACGACTGCAAACCTTTTCCTTCTCCTCCCAAACACCCACCAGTCGGGTAGCTGGGCTGCACTATTATTGATCTGCAGATGCACCACTGGGCTAGTCACTTGTCATACAAAATGTGTCAAAATTTGCACATCAATTGCAGCAGTTACTTCAAAAACCACACTTGGCTATGAAAAGAAAACAGAAACTCGCACCACACTTAAACACCTCAGCAAGAATTCTCTTGCTTCAGGCACCTGAGCTGTAGCAACTGTTGGCATTTTCATTCCAAACCTACTTTCAAAGATCCCTGTCAATTGAGAACAAGCCCAGCATGTGTGAGTGAGGATGCTGGCAGAGAGGCCACTGCTTGCCCTGGTCAGCCTGCCTCCCTGCTCTGCTCATGCCCTTTGCCAAGGTACAGTGGGGTTTGATGTTCTCAGCTGCACACATAGCACTGTTTCAGAAACCTGCTTTGGAACAGGTGTCTTTTAGCCCACTACTGGCCTAAATCCAAATAAAAAGACTAGTTTGGTTTGGTTTTTTTCTTGCAGTTTAGAGATACATTCTGGATTAATTTAATTGGTTCTGTTGAAATTTACTCTTCAGCGATGTGATTCTCAGGCTGAACTCACCCTACCTTGCCCCCTGAAAATGTCTAGTTTATCCATCACCTTGCTGTCATGTGTAGATGCTTTATTTTATTATTTTTTTTTTCCCTCTAAAATTTTGCTGGGGTGTGCAAAATTTGACTTGGGAGAGAACCTAGTTTCAAAGAGTAGGAAGTCTCTGCAGAGAGATCAGGATGGGATGGACCAATGTTTCTGGTTCTGCCATTTGCTGGTTTTGTTATCATCTGCACTCTGAATTATCAGACCCTGGTGTGCTGTAAGGATTTGATCTTCTCAACACCTATTTTCAGTTTTTTGGTTGCTTGGCTGACCTTGTTTTTATGTTAGTGGGGTTACTGATGGGAGTAGCCAATTAAATGGGTAGTGAACATGGGAAGCATTTTCAGAAGGAGTGATTAGATTCCTTCCAGAGCTTGCATTTATTATAATTGTACACAACTCTTATGTGGCCCCATAAACTTGCATGGTGATTTATAAACTCAGGCTTAAATTTTGCTAAGGCACACGTGCAATTTTTTTACTTGTATGAATGAATTTGTACCTCAGCTTGCTAGAGATAAGGTGGGTCCCTTCTGCCAAGATGTTCAAAAGGTATTTGTTACCATGGGAATTGTGTCTCTGGGGATAAAACCCAAACTAACTTATATTTGTGAAATGGTTATGGACTAATCCTGCAGGGTTCTTCATCTTTTTCATGGTATCTATTTTCATGATCTCTTTTTCAAGATACTAATCTTCTTGCACAGTGGATTCTCAAGCAAGAAATACAAAACTGGTCCCACCCAAAGCATCTCTCCTTAGATTAGCTTTTGATTAAATGTGATTTATGGTTACATTCGTGGGGTTTTTTCATTGAATTAGAGTTGATGTTCCTAACTAACATCTTTGAGTTTCCACATCTGTTTGCTTGAGGCCAGGACGTGTGCAGGAGGTGAAGGAGGCTGAGAGACTGACTATCAGTTGTCCAAGCTGCCTGTGCCCAGCTGAGAGGCTCAGTGTGGTGAGGAAATGAGGTTAGAAGGGAGCAACAGGTGCCACATCAGTTCTCTCCTCCCTCCTTGAAACACACACAGTGCTGGTTTTGGCAAAGGAGGCACTCCCAGTTGCAGAGTGTGTTACTCAGCACTGCTTGTCAACACATGAATAATTCAAAGGGCTTCAGTGAAAATCATATTCCAAGAACCAATTTAGAGCCTGTTTTGTCTGCACCCAGCACCAACAAGTGTCTGCAGTGAAGCTGGTGTTGAAAATGTGCTTCAGTCATCCCCACACCTGGATCACTGTCATGTACCCAGACATGGAGATGGAACCACATACTGCATCTGGACACAGGCAGGTGAGATCCTACTCTACAACACAGAAAAGCAGAGCACAATAAAAGGAGAGAGGATAAAAGGAGAAGATTTGAGGTTATGATTTGGAATAATCTGACCCGAGCCCATCTCACTTTTCTCACAAGGGCACTTGTAACTTCCAGGACAGGCACAGGCAGATGTCTATTTTCTGGAGAAGGCTAAATGTGAATCAATAATTAACACACCCCTTTTCACAGATTATTACAGCTTTAGGAGCACAGTAAGTCGCCCAGAACAATTCTGACTACACCACACCGAAATAATTTGTGTCTTTCTAGAAAGGATGTGGTTTTATTCAAGTTATTTTTCAAACTCTACTTGGAAAGATCGTCTATGTTTATGAGAGGCTTTGCTTAAATCATACAAAGGGAATTTTCAGGAAAATTGCTCCATAAATCTTAAGCAGTGCGAAACGGAGAGACACGTGAAGGATTTTGTTTAGAAAAGCATCTCCCAGTGGGTTGCTCTCAGCAGAAAATGAAAAGGTCGCCTTTCCATTCAGTTGAACTATTAGCGCGGTTTTTGCTGATGCAAGCAGCGGTGCAGGTTCGGCCGCTGGCACAGCGCTGCAAATGGGGCTCCGAGGATCACGGCTTGTAATAGCTTACTGTCGCGATAGCGGGGCGGCGAGGAGAGCGGGACAAAGCGCGGGAGGGTGGCTGAACCGGGCCCCGCAAGTCATGCATTTCAATTATTTGTTCAAAGCTGCCAGCAATTAAGAGTTGCAAACAAGGCTTTTGAATGCAAAGTCAGACAATTAAAACGTTTCGCGAGTGCCTCGGAGAAGTTCGGAATTAGCGCTTTGAACAGACTAAAGCTCTGGTTTCCTAATCTCCTTGCCCTTTCACTCTCTGAAAGAGGAGATGTACCTTTCCCCCCGATTTTTTTCTGTTCTTTAAGCCAGGTTGATCCTAGGGAAGACTGAATCGTCCTAGTCTTTGACTTGTACATGTGAATGTCTTGTGCTCCCGGCGAGATCATCCTTGCTGCCTCAGAACCCGGCGCTTGGGCTCCGCCCGGCCTGTTCTGCAGGGGGGTCGTAAATCACTCGGAGTGTCCTTCCTCCGCTTGCGCAGCCCCCCTGCAACCTGCCCCTTCGGGAGCGGCGAGCTGGGGATCTGTGCCACTCGGAGGGGCAGCTCTGTGCTCCCCTGGCTCGGTGCTGGGGGCTCTGGGGATGCTGCTGTTCTCTCTGGTGGTGGTGCTCAGATCTCAGCCTGCTCCTAGGGATAGGAGTCCTGACCTCTCTCCTTAGCCGTGAAAAACACTCATTTCCCTGCCCCTCTCAGGAGCTGCTCAGAGTTGGTTTGTGCCCTTGCTAATGCCATTGGCTGCTGGCCGGTCTGGGAGTTTGTAAGGCTTCCACTGGGATGTTTGGTGTGCTGTATACACTCAGGAGTCCACCCCAGGGAAGCATTTGAGAGGCTCTCCCCCTTCACTCCTCTGCTAGAGTCTGTCACTGACTGATTTCATGGTCATCTTTTTGATGCAAAGCAGTGCAAACTGCTGTGTGGCATGAGATGCGCTTTGCCTTCTGTAGGTAAAGGTGAGAACCTGTGTTGATAAAAAAACCAAACAAACAAAAAACCAAAACCAACAAACCAACCAACCAAGCCAAAAACCCACATGCTGAACTGCAAAAGAAAACAGCAGGTTACATAATGATTGTAAGAAAAGCAAAGACTGGGGCTTGTGATACGACACAAACTCTGCTGTCATTGAACTTCCCTGGGATTTTCTGGCTTGTTTAAAGTTTCAATCTTTTAGAAAAGGGTCATACCAGATGTATCATGGAAAGCAAAACACACCACTGGTTAATAAAACATTTATTTTTGCTGTGAGACCAGTGATATTGAAGGGCATTTGATCCCACTGGGTAGACTCCACTGTAGTTGCTGGAATTTCTTTCTCCATGCAGCACGGTGTGAGGGACTGTACTGGCTTGTTTGGAGTCTTTCTGCTTATGGGGCTGAGTTTGCCTTGGTGCAGAGTCTTCAGCTGGGTGAGCAGCAGCGTGAGGGAGCAAACGGTGTGTGTGGCTGCAGCCTGTCCTGCTGCTCTAGCTGACTGGGGCAGTCATCTGGCAAGGCTCAGCTTGCATGACCTTAAATGTGCTGCTTTGGCCCAAGTGCCTTCCAACAGCAGCGTGTGTGTCTGAGGAGATGGGCTGAGACCTTTGCAGCAGGGGCAGCTTATCTCTTATCTCCCTGGTGGGAGATTTCTTGCTCCTTACTTCAAAGCAGCCGAGGTTAGTGTGTTGTGTAGGCAAGTGGAGTCCAACCTGCCCTGGCAACTGTAAATTCCTACAAGCTGTCAGTTAATGACTGATACCTTGCTTGCAAGCCTCCAGTGGCTGTTATTTCTCCTTAGGGTTTTAATCATCCAAATTTACTGGAGTTGGAGACACAGTTCTGCTGAAACCCTCTCTAGTTTTACAGGGTGTGGAAAGCTGCTACATGCAGTGCTCTGGCCTTTGTGACTGCAGGACTGGCACAAGTCCCTCCTGGCTTCAGCACTGACCCGTCTGTTAATATATCCACTATTCCAAAGAAACTTGGGCAAAAATACTACAAAATTAGCACGGCTCCCTTTCCCTGAGGAGGAAATGTTAGGACATGGGACAGGTGCTCCAGTAGCTCACATAGGGCTGTAGAGGGCAAGCTCTGTGCTGGTCTCAGAGTTCTGCTTTGTAGCTTAGGGCATGTCTCTTCACTGCTGTTCCTCCAGTCACACAGCTGCCACCACAGCTACAACCTCTTGGCACTTGTGGAGGTCTAACGTCTATGAAGTGTCTGTAAACAGAACAGTTTTATTCAGTGTTCCATGAAATAGTTTGCAAGTTGCTTTTTATGGTTTCATTACCATAGATATGTTGGTTTGAATATTTTTAACCTTTATTTCACCGTTGTTTTGATATTTTCACCCTCGTTTCAGGAAATAATTTCTGGACCTTTCAGTTAGAAGGCTACAGGCACAGTGACTCTGATATAAGCTTATGTGTGAAATTCCAGGCCAGATTCTAAATCATAACAAAGGAGGAAGCAATGTTGGAAAAACAAGTGATAAAAAGTGGGGAGCAGGGGCTGAGCCTGTGGAGCAAGCCCTCTGGGGAGTGGGGTGAGCAGGGGAGAAGAGGGGACCATGGAAGGCCTTTGGAACAATGCACTCCTCAAAACTCAGCCTTTAAACTCCAGCAAGTGGCACTCTGGTCGTCTGTGGCAAGGGGTAGTAGTGGGCTGTGCCAGACAGGAAATTTACAGTACAAGTTCTGCTTCCCTTTTAATCCCAGTGGCATGGGTAGGATTTGTTATTGCTTCCATAGGAGTATCTGGCTTAGCAGCTGATGGCTGATAACAAAGGCTCCCGGTGTCCTGGTGAATTGTATGTGATGTTTGTCAATAAGCTGACAGGCTGAAATACACAAGTGTCTCTTCCAAGCTTGACTATTAAACCCAGACAGCAGACTCTGACCCCTTAAAGACAGCATTTTATCTTGGGGAACAACATCACTCTTGCAAGCCAGGTGCCTCTCCGTGCAGCTCTTCTTCAGGGTAGAGCACTATCACTTCAAACGTGGCAGTTCTCCCTAGAGATGCAAGCAAAAGCAGTAGTACTTTTTCTTCAGCATGTCAGAAATTAAGAGAATTGGTCAAAGCTTTAAATGTGCTTGTAAGTTCCTAGCAAAGCTTTCACAGGCCTCAAAGTTACTTGGCTGTTGTCTCTCTGGTGCCTACGGTGCCAGGAAGAATGCTTGTCCATGAATGAAGACAGCAGAAGATTCTTATCTCCCTAGGCCAGAGAAATGTCTCAGAGGACACTAGCTAACTCTGCCACTGATGTCTTCATCAGGCCAGTTAGAAAGATGAAGTTACATCGTGGACAACAATGAGGTTAAGAGCTGGTTTCCAGCACATGAAGTTTAGGAAAAGCTGCTTGTGCTGACCCTGTCACCCAGCCCTTTAGTCAAGATCCATCAGCAATTGTATCACATGGTTTTTTGCTAGGCATTTTTGTGCCAGGGATACAAATTCAGTGGCCTAAATCTCTCTCAGTGTAGAGAGCTTCAACAAGCCCAGGTCATCCAGTCCCACCCCAGACTGGACTGAGCTTCCATCAGGCGACAGTTCTGCATGAATCCGGAATGAAAACCGTGCTGAGTAGATGAGTGGCCCTCAGCAGGAGGGGTTTGCGGCTCCCTGCCTGGCTTAGAGTGCTTTCTGCTCTGTGCTCTGGCATCATCCAGCTGAACCCCTCCCCGTATGCTTTGCTTCATCTCTGCAGCCTGCCCTGTCCAGCCTCTGTGCTGAGTTTCTGCTCCTCTGCTGGAGAGCACGGCCACTGCTGGACGGCTGGGCCGGGAATGAAGCATTCCTTCTGCTCCAGCAGCAATGCCACGTTCACTTCCAGGGCAGCAATTAGAAGTAATTTCTGGTCATCGCCCATGATCACACTCGGCTCTTTAGATCTTCACAGCACTGTGCAAACATTAACTAATTAATCTCTCCAGAAGAGATGGAAGGGTAGGTGGGAGTTTAACTGTCAGCAAGGGAGTACTTTCTAAGGCACTGCTCTCTGTCAACAGCTACTGACCTAGCCCATGCTGTCTGGGTGGCTAATCAGGCAGATTGGTGGGATCCAGCACAGTTAATCACCTGGGACAGCTGCCTGCTTTCCCTACCACCCTTTTGTTGCTCCAGTAAAATGGGATTATTCGAGTATTGTTTTCAAATGTATGGGGCTGTGAATTTCCAGTGTGACAAGAATGACTGTCTCAAAATTGGTAGTCTTTTGTTTGAAAGGCAGTGAGTATAAATCTGGCCTTTTTTGCAGCAGCAGCAGCACTCCCTCCAGAGGCCCCCAGTCTCCCACCTTCAGGGAAGGGGTTCAGCTGAACTCAGCAGCACCAAGGCAAACACATACTGCTCATCCAGTGCTCCCACTGCAAGACCCCCGAGAAGTTTCCAGTTGTGGGGACACCCTTAAAGCTGGCTGCCTTGCAGGGCTTTCCTTTTCTTTTCCATCAGGATACAAAGCACCCACCCTTTGTTTTTCTTGTTTGTGTTTTTTTGCTTTCCGTGCCACTGTGTCCATAGGAAAGCCTTGGCTCCTAGGCAGGCATCGACAAGCTATTGAGTTTTCAAAGCCCTGCTAGTGCTGTGAGTTTTTGCACTGGAGTGAGTAAGACTTTCCTCACCTCATGAAGGGAAGTGGCACATTCAGGGGTGAACTTTGCAAATAACAGGGCCAAATGCCGAGGAGCAGCTGCACCTTTAGGTGCCTTTGTCCTGTTAGCAGACCTAGGGGACTAAACCATGAAAGTCTCACTTATCTGTTTATCTAGCTTGCAGCAGTCTGATGCCTTCTGCCACCTTTCCTGATAATGGTCCCTTTGAAGTGGAGTACAAGTGTGAATTTATGGTTTTCTAAAGACTGGATTCCAGAACGGGTCATAAATTACCTTGTTAGACAAAGGCTTCTGGGGAAACAATATTGCCTTACAATCCCTCACTGTGTCATTATCCTGATGCATTTCTGGGATGGCAGATAATTGACCAGAATGATATCCTGGACAGTTCTCCAGTCAAGCTTTGAAATTGTTTGTGTAAACTTCTACCAAGAAGAGCCAGTTACGGAGCTGTAGTAAATTCTCCTCACAACCCTTAAAGTGGCTCTTTAGTGCAGCTGATTGTTATTATTCTAAAGCCAAAGAAAATGAGGATTTTTATTTGCTTGGAATAACATTTCTTTAATTTGCTGCAGTTCCTTCTTAAAAAGAAAAGCATTTTGAAATGCCAAATGCCTATTTCAGGCCTTCCCAGGATGTGAGAGCACAGAGCAAAATGATGCAGGAGAATGAATGCATACATAACTATGCATGAAAGGGCCAGATTCTGAACATTACCTGCTTTAGGGAGAAAAGAACCCCTAAATCCTCCTCTTAAAGCTCTAAGCCAGGCAGCAAGGCATTACACAGTCAAGAATTCTGTGTTCAAAACTAAGAGCTGTCCTTGATGCTCTTTTGCTTTCCTGGACTCGAGCAAAAACTGAAGGTGCATTTGGAGAGGAAAGCAAGTGGCTTTTCTGGAATGAGGAGTGGTGGTTAAAATAATTTGAAGTGTACATATGGATGTCATACTGGAGTTTCTCTACCAAAGAACCTGACTGCAACATGAAATGTTGATCTTCTGGAGAAGGGATGCAGGTAACCTCCAAGCTTCGAGTGTCACCATGGTGCCCATGGCATTTGCCTGCCAGGGACACAGGGGATGCTCATGCCAGGGATACTCAGGATGACCCCAGCCCTTGAGATACACACAGGGCAGACTCTTGAGCAAGCCTAGGGGCAGGCAGGGAATATGAAGTCCAATAGGCCATACAGCTAGGAAGATGTTCCCTTGATTTCCAGAGTTACCAGGTGTAGGGGCATCTTTTCAAGTCCTATTTAGATGTGTGATCACACTTTGACCACCCAAAAAAAGAAACAGGCCTCTTGACTTCTTTACTGATAAATTCTAGAGTTCCAAACCAGACACCCTGCCCTTTTGAGCTTCTGAATTTCATACTTGTTTATCATTTCCTCATGATCTGAACTTCCCAGAGCAAGTTGTTGGCTAAATATATTGAGATGAACTCTAAATAACTCTGTATAATAACTCATGGCACGAAGTGATTCCTTCAAGGGAAAGTGAAGCTGCACCATCTCCTAATCAGTATTTTAATCTTATATTTCTTTAGCCTATACTCATATATCTGTATGTATTTGGAAATATTTATAGTTACATGTCTGAAGGAATGTTTTAATTTCTGTTCCTGTCTCAGGCCCAAATAGAATTTAGGACCATCTATGGTCCTAATTCAGGTGGGGTTTGGAGCTTTTTGCCTTTTTCTTAAGTACACGTTGTGCTCTCGCTGTCAAGAGCTAAAACAAGCTGAATTCACTATTTAGCCAGTGTCAAAGATGTTTGTATGAGGATTTTCAGCTGCACTCTAGCACAGATTTGCTCTATTCCTTCTCTTCATTAAGTCCACAGTACTGGCAGGATTTTCTTTTCACCTGTTACTAAACAAGTGTCAAAAAAACCCCAACCTAATTAGTTGGAAATTACTTTTTGTTCATCCATGATAGAATGCATACTTACTTTTACTACTTTTTGGTGGTCTTATAATCTGTTTCTAGCCTGTAAGCTCACTGGCAATGGTGACTGCACTGAACTGAGGGCTGCTACACTCTGCTTCTGCTGTCATCAATATGAGCTGTTAGTAAGTGAAAAGTCTGAGCCTTTTCTGGACACTCCTCCTACTGAGGGTTGAAAAGGAAAAACCAATCAACAACTAATGGAATAATCAGGGATAGAGAGCAGCCATACCAGGATATCTGAGCAAACACTGTGTGTGTCTGTTCCAGCCCATTCCCTCTCACTGGGTAACAGGAAGCTGTCCAGCACAAAAACCTTTCGGGGCTGTTCCGAGCCCTGCGTTGGATTGCTCCCGTGTGCCAGCATCACATAAGTCTTGAATCACAACACACAGCAAGAGATTTGAAAAGATTAGTTCAATTCCCTTTGACAGTTTGGTTCCAGTCCAATCCGTATGGATTTTGACGGATAATTAGCAGGGCAGATGACAGAGGACATTTGAGGAGCAAAGGCTCTTACAACCCGTGGACAGCTAGTCTGCCATAAAAGGCAGAATGCACTGTTGAAAGAAGCTGCAGAAGCAGAGATTGCTAGAACTCTGCCACTTGTGAAGAGAGATCACAGGGGAAGGTTGAATTGGCTTTGAGCAGGAGCTAACAAATGGTTATTGTACGTCAGGCAGCGTGGGATGAGGTGGAAATGTTCTTTTACCTAAGCAAAGGCACACTGCTCAGAAACAGCCCAGGGGACTGTTGGCCTTGCAGCAGCCAGAACAGGGTGGCAGATCCAGATGGAAGGGTGCTAGCAAACCTTGTCTTGAAAGCTTTGTTTCCTTTGGCAAAGGCTCAAAAGATCACGAAAGGCTGGACATGTGGAACATTTAGTTATTAGTTTGTCTAGAATGTATTTTCTTAACCGTGTCCTACTAGTCTGCCACTAACAGTGTGATCTCTGGGACACAGACTGCAGGTCACAAATGAAGACTTCTCCATGTCATC
>JAOEGS010009588.1:0-15127 GCA_025447755.1 Corythornis vintsioides
GGGGGGGGGGGGGGGGGCGGGGGGGGGGGGGGGGGGGGAGGGGGGGGGGGGGGGGGGGGGGGGGGGGGGGGGGGGGGCAGCCACGTAGCCGGGGCTGGGGCTCCTGAGCAGGCCGTGAGGGACGTGCCGGGTAGCGGGTAGTGGTGTCAGCGCGGGGGGAAGCGGCTCCCCCCCTTTGCACCTGCGCTGAAGCCAGAGCGAGAACAATTTGTCAGAAACTCAGGAGCGGCTTCTGTCTCCGCAGAAGAACGGGCCGCACCGGCCCGGCTGAGCTGAGGGGGAACCCGGCCCCTCGGCGCCTCCCCTCGGTCCTTCGGGAGAGCTCCTCTGCCACTGGAGGCTGGCTTGCCAATGTCTTGTTCTTGGCCATATGTATGCATGTAGACGCGTACCTATGGATCTTGAGCGAACACAGATTTTATTGCTGGACTCAATGCAGTAGGAATTAGGGTGAAAATATTGTAAACATCCCTCTCGAAAAGTTAGTTTGATTTTCGGAAGAAATCAGATGATTTGCGAGAGGCAGTTTTTCTGTCTCTAAAAAAGAACTACAAAAGAAAAACAACAACAAAAAAGGAAAGCTCGTCAGCAGTGTTTTGTTTGGGGAAGGATTTTTTTTTTTGATGTAAAACTTGTTTCTTTACCCGGTTGCATTCCACCAAGAGCTAATTGGCCTGTTTTTCAGGAAGAAGCTAATCATAAAACAAACCTCAGCATAATTGCAGACAGAAGGCATCTCCAGCACACCACCCTTTAGTTATATAAGTAAAACAATGTTTCTTGCTCCTAGCTTAGTGCGATTTGAATGTTTTAGGGTTGTTGGGTTTTTTTTTTCAGAATGCACACAATTGCATCAGGTTTCTTCCTGCTGGAAGAACCGAAGAGGAAAAAGGGATCGATGGCCTAGAAGAGCAACATTTGTAGAATTGTGTAACAGTTCCAAGTAAAATACTTAAGTTACTGCCTCTGAAAAGGTACCAGAGCAACAGGATAGTGATTTCTGAGTTTTGAATAGAGTAGTTACACAGCTGTAGTATTCCACTTGACAACTCTTGAAACATCATTGTGTGGCAGTGACTGTCAGGTGGTGAGTAGCCATATTTGTGAAGGGAGATGTGTAACGAGCATTTGGTGAAGGAGTTTGTTAGCAGCTTAAAATAAATTCTTAGAATTGCTTCATCTCTTTCTGTTACGTTAGTTTCCTGATGTGTAGACACAGAAATGATACTGCTTGCTGTGGAGGTGTTACCACGGTGTGTTAGGATGTGGTTCATCCCCCGAGCAAGTTTGTGTTTGCAGTCCTCAGTAAGCTGAGAGGCATCGTGGTGCTTGTGGCATGGTGACTGGAAACTTCCATTTCGGGTGTAAACCAAGTCTTGCCTGGTGTCAAGAATTTTCAGTAGTATTTTGCAGTGCCATTGAAGGAGAAATTCAAGGGAAATTAGCTAAGAAAACAGCAAAATGTTATTTTTTCTCTTGTTCCTCTGGAAGTTGTGGACACAGGAGGTGAAATGTTATCTGCTTTGATGCTTCAGTCTGTAAGCTGGTGTTGTCCAGCCAGCCTTTGGTAATATCCTTAATGTGCTAGATGGAGCTGTAGTTCAGGTAGCTAACTTTGCTTCAGGTAGCCTTCAGCACATCAGCTGATAGCTGGGGATAACATTTTAAGCTGCTGCAGCTAAGCCCAAGGAGGCTTATGCTTTCAAAGCTATATTTCTTTTTTTAATGAGTATAGTTCTGGAAATGCCATGGGATTTTAATGCCATTTTTTTCGGGAAGCTTTAAAACTAGAGTGTTCAAAAGGTGAAATTGACCAGTACTTGGTCCTACTTGGATTGCCTTGCATTTTTGAAGGAGCTGTGTTGTTAAACTTAACTGTGTGTAAACCTCCTAAAACTGCTAAGCCTGCAGCCAGTTTCTATAAGATAGACCCAAGCCACTAGCAGTGTAGGAATTGATCTTCAGATGAAACCAGAAATTTTACAGAATTAGCCACAAGGTTAAATGTTTTGCAAAAATTAGCATATGTTTAGCGTTTTGAGATTAGATCAGCCCCACTTAAAGGTGTGATAAAGACAGACCTGTTACTGGAGCAGAAGGGATTGGAATCTGCAAAAGTCAGTTGAATGTGGTGAAGGTGGGAGGAAATTCCAATAGTAACGTTGCATTTTTATTAATTAACATGTAGTTGAAGTGGCTGCAGGCCTGTTTACATATTGTACCTGTAAAATACCAGGGAGGTCCACGTTTCTGTGTAACTTTAAAGGTTAAAAAATACAGTTTTTGCTGGCATTAAGGTTGAAGGCAAGGTATGGACAATTCCAGCAGCAAAAGAATACTGCACTTGATGGGTTTTTTCTGTTGCATTAGAGAAGTATGAGCAGTTCATATTTATCCTGCCTGGGCTGGTTCAGCTAGATACTATGAATACTGACTGAAGACTGGCTTATTGCTAGATGCCCTCAAGGCTGCCAGTGCTTCATTTGTTTCCTGCTGTGTATTTGTTTGGCCTAAAATTGCCTTCCTGCTTTTCCTGTCTTCTGCAGCTGTTTTTAATATAAATACTAGCTTTGATATTTAAGGAAAATCCTGTGGCTTCCTTGAATTGGGTGTAAACTGACTACTCAAGATGTGGGTGCATCACTGCTCTGAAATTTGGCTGCTGGCTGCACTCACACCTGTGCTCCAGGCTTCCCATGAGCAGCTCTGCCTGTCACCTCTGAAGTGAGGTGTTTGTCTTGACAATATTGAAGGATGAAGCTGGATGATGGATATTGTAGAAATGCAGGTTGCTCATAAAAAGTCAGAGGGGTGGGATTTTGTTCTGTAGGGGAAGTAAGGAGGAGGCAGGCTGGAATCACTGCTGTTTGTTTATTGAACACCTGGTTTTATAATTATACAATGCAAAGTTTTTAGCAAGTCTTTAATCTTTATTTATAGGTCTTTGGTAGTGTGATTACTTAACTGCAAAGAGTTTGAAGTGACTGGTTAGAAAAATCACAAAAATATATGGCACTGCAGATATGCTAAACACTTTGCAAAATAGAAACAAGAGATTCTTTATAGAAAGATGTTCAAAATATTACACGAGTTTAGTAGAGGCACAGGGAGGAGGAAAACCTGTGAATATAAGCACTTTGCATTTTAGCTCACTAGAAATGCAGTTTATGACATGAATATGGGTGAATCACATGGCATCTTGATGTCTGGGAGACAGTGCAGTGTGAGAATTTAATCTTCCCATGTAAGCCTTCTAGCAGCTGGCTGACAGGTAGGCAGTCATTGAGGGATCTTAAACTGTCAGCCTTGTCATGGTAGTGCATTCAAAATTAATTGTAAATGAACTTTTGTATTCTGACTTATTTAGAAACTTAGGAGGTTGTGGGGTTTGTTGTTTTTTGTTTTGGTTTTTTTTAATGATTTATTTCTGTACTGAAACGAGTTTTTGGAGCAGAAGCATATTGCATTTGTGTTTATTCTTCAAGATAATGGCAGCTTATGGATTGATGTGCAATCAGTTGCTGTTGTGCTGCATACTGATGCTTTCAGGGGGGTGCTGCCAGCTCTGGCTCTGTTCCACGTGGAGAATGCTATGGCTTTTTAAAGATTACATTTGAGGAATGGCAGCAGTGCATGTAAACAGTCACTTTAACAGGTCTTTTCCTGACCAGACTATTTGGCTTGATGTGTTTTTAGAGCTTGCCATTCCAGCAAAAGGATGTGAAACCTATATTACATATTTACTTTGTGTTGTATGAGAGGAGGGGCATTCATTCCTTGTCACATAAGCTCTCAGTTGGAAACTGTGAAGTTCACTGTTTTGTGATCTGAGGTTTTAGACATTGTGTGCTCAGTCTGCACTGCATGGAGCTGCGTGGCTTGATCTGCTGTCATTTTGCAGACAGCACTTAAATGGATTTATTATGGCTTCTAAATGTAGTACTTTAGTTCTAACTTCAGTTTTCTGGTTTCTTTGAGTCTATCCTTGCTTTCCTCAGTGTTCTGAGGAACTTTTGGATGCTCAGGTTATTCCTGTTCTAGTTTCACTGGCACAGTGAATAATTGCATGTTTCCCAACATGACATGACAGGAGAGCAGACATAGATACTCTTCAAATCCCAGTGGCATTCTGTTTGTTTGGTATTGTGCTGGTTCTCTACCAAGAGTAAGTGAAAACTAGCCTTTTACATAACAGATTGGAACTGGTGATGCTTTTTGTCTCCTCAAGTGGGTTTAGCAATGAGATGTGCATCATTCTTGTAGCAGCTATGAGTCAGGTCTGTGTGATCTGTGGTAATAAGCAAGTTCTCAACTGTATTAAATGCTTTTGAGATTTGATTATGATTTGTTTTTCCCCCCAGGGAATATAGTTGGATTGGATAACACAGTAATTTGTTTTCAAGTAGCTGTAGAACTAGTTTCACTGAGCCTAGTTTGTTTTCTACTTTGTGTTTTATTTTTTTGGGATGCCTTGCTTCTGGCATATCCAAGGGGGTAGATGGTAGAGTTTCTTGTGGAACTTGTACTGTTCAATCTGGAAAGTCACTTCAATGAAACTCTTAAATTGTTCAATACATGCATGAATAAAAATATGTAGGGTTTTATTTGTGTAAAAATGTTGGGATGTTTTAGATAATTGTAGTCATTCTTTGGGAACAATTGCTATTCTTTGGGCACAATATTAGTTCTTGGGAATTTATCTGACCTGCTTTATCATAAAACAAATAAAACTGTTAACATCTAACTGACCAAAGAATTTGTCTAGATTGTGGAAGGGTTAAGCTCCAGATCTCTGCTTAACTGAAAGGACAGCAGGGTGGTTGCCAGGTTCCTCTCCCTGTTGCAGAACTTGGTAGATTGAGGAAGGGATGCTGCTCTCTCAGGCTTGTGGCTAGCTGTGAATACCAATTTAGCTAGCAGAAATCTTCAGAAAAAGTAGCTTAGAGATCTTGTTTATATTAACCTTTGGGTTGCAAAAATAAAATCCATTATGATTAAGAAGCATCTGCATGTTTTTTTGTGGAGCAGCCCTGGGAATGAGAATAGGTCATTTTAGTTTGATTAGCTGTTAGTTAACTATGATACTTTAAGAATGTAGGGTCACCTTATAGTGCCATGTAAACCAGTGCATTTCACAGCATCTCTAAGACAAATGCTTTGCAGTTCCCTTAACTGATTTTTTTTTCCTTTCAGGTGTACATTATTCAGGTCAGTGTTGGCAACCATCAGTGGACAGTCAAGCATCGTTACAGTGATTTCCATGACCTGCATGAAAAGGTAAGGATAGTAAAACTGCCCTGGGCCTCTGTAAACAAACATACAGTTTGTGTAGTGCTGTTGTATGGGACATAAATTCTTGACTCCAGTAAAGAACAAATTTGAACTGCATACTAAATATTTTTTTATGTAATACTTTGAAGCCAGTAGCTAAATTTACTAAAGTAATTTGATTTTTGGATCTTACCCAGGATGGGGCAGCACACTCTTAATGTGTTCCATTGTGCCTTTTGTGCAGGTTCTGGTGGTGAGTCAGGTACTAACTCTGGTCTTTGTCTTCCAGCTTGTTTCAGAAAAGAAAATAGATAAAAATCTGTTACCTCCTAAGAAGATTATTGGAAAAAATTCCAAAAGCCTGGTGGAGAAAAGACAAAAGGAATTAGAGGTTTATCTTCAAACCCTGCTCCTCAAGTTCCCTGTTACTGCTCCAAAAGTTTTGTCACACTTCCTACACTTTCATTTATATGTAAGTTATGTTTTCAGCATATGAAATGGAGGCCTAGGTGTCTTTCCCTAGTTACCTGACTTGGAGGGAATTCTATGGAATCTTCATACAATAGCTGAAAGTGAAAAGAAATTTTCAGCATTTTGCAGAATGTAACAAAGCATATTTTTAAGATTTTTTTTTACACCACTTTTTATTGCAGTAGATACTGTGCTGGCAAGTAGTGTGGGTAGGGACTCTAAGAGGAGAGAATAAATGCTGGCAGGATAGTTGGAAGCTGTGAATAAATCTAAAGCTGAATTGGTTGTTAGGCTGAAGTCAATAATACTGGCTCCCTGGAGGAACATTGCATAATTGATCCACACACACCCTTACTTAGTGGTTAATGGTTAGAGCTGTGGTTCACACCTAAAGAGTTTCCAGCAGCCCAGATGAAGAAAAATAGTGCTTTTCCATGAGAAGCACAATGATGGAGTGGCCTCTGGAGAAAGAGCTGCAGCCAGTAGATGCTGTTATGGTAAAGGATGTTTGAAGTAAGGAGCAGTGGCTTGCTCTCATATACAGAGTGCAGTCTGGTCATTAATCTCTTGTGCATAATTAAGCTTTTTTTTTTGCAGTATGGCATCATGTAAGGTGGGGAATGAACTTCATAAAGGGGAAAATGCACTGGAGAACTCAACGGAAAGGAAGAGCAGTAATTGCTTTGAGGTGCAATGACCCACCATGGTTTCCTACAAGGGCTTCATAAATGAGTCATGGGTGGTCCATTAGGTGTGTTAATTAAGCTTTAGTAACAAAGGAAAACCTGCTTTATTTGTTACAGGAACAATTATCTGATGAGAATTGAGAGTTTGTCTCTAAGCATTAAAAACCTTCCTTCAGAAAGTTGCTACTGCAGTGCACATTTGGGTGAGAAGCACTGGTTTGTTGTGGTCAAGCCCTCTACAATGGATTAGAGGTTTTAAATGTATTGTGTGTGTCAATGTAGGGACAGTTCTGTTCAGATGGAGCAAAATTCCTGATTGCCTGGAAGTTGCCTATTTTTTTTTTCTGTTCTCTGGCTACTGTCTCTCAAATGCCTCCTGCTTCAATGTTTCAGTGCTGTAACTTCAGCAGATTTTTATGAAGGCAGAAATTCTACCTAGTCCCTCTCTTTTTTAGTGAGGCTATTTTTTTCCTCTTGGTGTAATGTTTATCCTTTTCTACTTTTCCAGAGAACTAGCACTTGGATATGAATACTTTCCTGTTTCTATACTGCACTCATGTGTAAAAGAGCAAAGTCATTGCTTAATCTGCCTTCCTTTGCTTTAAGGCAGTTTGGCTTGAGATATAAACTCAATTGTTTTGCTTGGAACTTTTAAATATTTACCTGCAAAAAAAAGTTATTTAGCAGAAAAGCTAAATATTTACCACAGCAGTTCTACTGGAAAGTAACCTTCCTGCAGAACTTTGATCTTTTAAAATATTTTTGTTAACAGACAGCTCATGTGCCTGTCAAGACTCATAATAATCATATACTGCCTCATTAGTTTGTACAGGAAGGCTGCAATGTTTTGTCTATTTGTATTTGCAATAGTTTCAGTAGGGATTGTTTAATCTGATTTCTCAGGTTAATAGATATAAATGAAGTAGAAATACTACTGTAAGTGCTTTAAAACTTCAGAGCTTTTACATGTTGCAGGGGAAAGCCAGGTATAGCTTAGCAAAGGGAGTAGTTGTGTGTGACAGGCATTGATGAGGATGTCTGTAGTGATATGGGGATGCTTGTTTTTTCCATTGTCTTATGCTTTGTCATTTTTGATGTGGCTTGTTAACTTAGAAGCTTTTACAAGAAAAGAATGAGTAATGAATGACAAACTGCTGCTCACACACTTGCAAACAATGGACTTCTGTGGGTTTGATAAGTAGTGCTGTGACAGAGGTCTCTTGTACACAGAGGAATAGAGTTGTTTTTTTTGCCCACTAGTCATTGAACAGTCCAAGTCATAATCCTGTTTAAATTAAAGGTAGAAAAAAATTTGTTGTGTCCCAGATGACAAAAGGGATACAGAGTATAGTTTTCAGCTAACTCTGTGCATGCCATGTGAGTGTAATTGGCTTATTCAAACGAGTCAGAATTGTTGAATTTTGCTTGGAATGCAGCTTGTTGTTCTCAAAACTGTGTTGTGCAGGCTTTGTTCATCCTTGGTGAGTGAGTGGGTTCCAGCTATACTAAGAATGTGCTGTTCTAAAATACTTGCCTCATCAGATGAGCTGAGCTGCCTGCTACAGATGTCCTGTGGACTCATTCCCTTGTTATGAATCATGAGGGATTTGTCAGCAAAGTAAACTCATCAGATATTCATTTTGTGATGATACTTAATATCTGTTTATCCATTGCAGCTACCTTAAAATGAGATGCATATGGCTAGGGGAAGCTTCACTATCAGGTGCATTTTTCATTTTCATGAGCCTTTAAGAGAACTGTTGGAGAAGCTCAGAACTATTTCTGGACTTCCAACAGAGCATTTGCTTTTTGTGGAGATAAGTATGCCCAGACAGGGCATACTTGTACTGTGCTTTCTGCACCTTCAGGTTAGAAAGAACAAATCCCTGCACTGAGTTTTCAGCCTTTTTCTTTTCTGCTGGTCCTGTCAGTGCCTGGAATGAAGACTGAGCTCCTGGGTAGGTCCAGGAGCAGGGGGAGGATGGGGGGGGGAAGGGACTTTGGAGTTAGTCTGCAACAAGCATAATGGAATTGAAGTCCAACAGAGTAACAACTTTTTATTTCTCTTTTTTTTTTTCCCTATAGATTGTTCATTCAGTTTCCAATGCATTTGAATGCTTGCTGTGTTAGGTTAATGTTAAAATTCAAAGGACACCATATTTGTAATTTTCTTTCAAGGTGGGCTAATGATGGCCAGTAACAGTTGCTCTGTTGATGTTGCCCCTTTCTAATACATGCTGGATGTGGTTGATTATTTAAATGTAGTTAAATATCTTCTATGTTGGAAATGAAAACCATGTGAAGTGAAACAATTTTAGGTCACTTTTATGAAATACTTTCAAGATACAAAGAAATGCATAAGGCACAGTTGATTTCCATTTTAAAGTCCTGTACCACCATCAAAAGAGGGAGACTTCAGCAAAGGTACACACTGAAAAATTGGAAGTATAAGTGTGTAAATTACACCCTGTTCTTTGCAGGAGATCAACGGGATCACTGCTGCGTTGGCTGAAGAGCTCTTCCACAAAGGTAAACAACTTTATAAGAATTTAAGAATGCTGTATATTCATATAGCCATGATAATTAATCTCCAGACAATGAGAAATCTGAATATTCCCCTTCAGACTTAGACTTTCTTCCCTTTCTTTCTCCCCCTTCTTTCTCTTCACTTCTTGCTGTTCGCATTTTGAGATGCATCTCGGGAGGAACTGTCACAGTAGTTCATCTACCTTTTAAAATAAAATGGAAAAACTGCTGAATTTAGGTTTTGGAAAGGGCCCTTTAGTCTGTGTCCCTAAGGGACAGGGTGTGGTACTGCTCAGAAGGGAATTTTTTTTTCAGCTCTCTGTCTTGGTATGTTTTAGTGTAACCTGTAAGGAAGCTTGTCACTGAGTCCTGCTATAGTGTGTTAAATGCAAGAGTACACTTCATATACCTAATTTAGTACTGTATTTCCAGAATTCAGGAGACATGAGTCTTTCTGGTCACTTAAGGGTGACCTTTTCTGAGACTGGCAGATGAGAATGATGTGCAGTTAGTGTACTTGCAACAGCTCTGACTGGTACACTAACAGCAGGAGGCATGTGAAAAGGCTAACCCATGCTAATTTTGTTTTGAAGCATGTGCTGGATGCTACTGTGCAGATTGTCTGAGGTGATAGGTGGAGCAGGTTGCACATCCTATTTCAGATTATGGAACAAATTAATTTCAGGTGAAGACACTTCAGAGAGTCTACTTGGCAAATTTTGGACCAGTTGAAGGAAGCTCTGAAGAAATTGTTGATGATTTGCAGTGCCTACAGTCTCACCAGTCCTAGAATCGTTGGTGTTCGACTGCTGTATTTTAGTGTAGCCTTCCAGTAATGTGCAGCTGGACTCTTGGACTTGCTCCCAGTGAAGCAAAGGGGAATTCTACACCTCAGTGAATTTCTGAGAGCTCTGCTTATCATGAAAGCTGATGCTCTTTTGTCCATGACATCAAACTGATGTCCCTAAAAAGAAGAGAAAGATATTAAATACACATGTGTGTTCTGACTGCTGTAGTCCCCATTAATGGGTGGTGTCTTCAGAGGCTCTTGGATGCTGTTTCCAGCTGTCCCTAGAATGAAATTGGATTGTAAAAATACCAGAATTTTCTGTTCTGGGAGTTTGCAGTGGTATTAGTATGGTGAAAGTGCTCATATTCTCCAGTAAAACGTATTTTCTACAAATTTGCATTTAGGCAAAAGGTGCCAGGTCTGTTTTTAGATGGTAGGTGCTGATTTTTTCTAGAGTCAGTCCTAATTGCTATAGAACTTATGAATATCTCAAAGTTTAGTAATTCTTACGTGATAGAAATGGACTCTGATTCCAGTCATGTAAGATTGAGGGAAATTTGCTGTTGCTCATTTGAACACCTAGATTATTCTGGTGCTGAGAAGGGAAAAAACATCTTAATTCTGATATTCTAGTTAAAAGTAGAGGGAAAAAAAAAAAGGGGGACATAGTTTTGTACCTCAGTTGTGAGCTTAGAGTCTTAATAAAAAATATTTAGTCTTTAACAGTACCTTTTATTCTTTTGTAACCATTGCAGCATTGGGTTTAATACTATCATACTCTGTTTTTCAGGAGAGCAATTGTTAATGGCTGGAGAAGTCTTCACCATCAGACCCTTGCAGTTATATGCTGTCACTCAGCAATTGCTACAGGGGAAGCCTACCTGTGCTAATGGAGATGCCAAAACAGATCTAGGTCATATTCTAGATTTCACTTGTAGACTGAAGTATTTAAAGGTGAGCTGTGCTTGTACAAATACCAGACTGACATGGTTCTTATTATGCTTTTGGAGTCCATTTTGAATGCACAAGAACTTCACTTTTAATTTCTAGATAAAATACCTCTTCAGAATAAAATAAAATGGCCTAAGACCAGATTGTGCTTTTCTGAAGTCAGGGTGGTTTGGTTTTTGGGTTTTTTTGCTACAGAATATGGGATGTGGAAAGACTTTTCCTGTGTAATTTTTTTAGCATTGCTTGCTATGGCTCCAAAATTCTTTTTAGTCCCTTTATTACATGAAGAGTTTCCTTTAAAGTGTCATGTGTTCAAAGGGAAAGCTTCACTGGAATACTTAAGGAAAGTGCAAAAGCAAGACTGTGAGTATATTGGTATTCCTGTGGATCTTTAGTTGACTTTACAATGCTCTGTGTATAGAATCCTTTAAAAATAGTATTCTTCAGCTGGAGAAGGACATACTGTTTAGGAAAATGACAGTCTTAAGAACTGCAGGCCCTTCTGAATACTTGAGTAGGCACCTTCAGATATTGTAACATACCTATAAGACCAGAGAAAAACCTTAGAGATTTCTCACAAAATTTTATTTGTAGCAAAAATAAATGAAACCACCTGTCTCATATGCTGCTGCTAATGTACTCTGAGCCCAGAAACCAATGACTACATGGAAATATTAGATGCATTTTTATTACCAATATCTAAGGTTTGGCAAAAACATCTCCATGCCTTGAACTTCATGCCCTGTATTGGAGTTGAATACAATTCTGTCTGGATCCAGATGTTTCAAGCAAATTGTTTTTACTGTATGCAGTGGTGACTTGGTAAGCTGAGAGTGGAGTCTGGGTCAGTCTTGCCCATTACCTTTTTTGCATGCCCCATGTGCTGCAATGAACAAGCACAAGGTGGCAGTTCAAGTTCAGTGCTTCAAGCTCAGTGTGCTTAGGTGGAGCAACTAATGGTTTTTTCCTGAAGAGTTATTGAAGTTTTATGGCTCATTCCATGCTTGAAAAATTGTTTGGAAGTTTGTCTGTCTTTCCAAATGACTATCTGAAATGTAGACATGTTGAATTATGTGCACTAACTCCATTCATAAATACTGATTACTAGGTCACTGGAACAGGGGGAACTTTTGGAACCAGTAACATTCAGGAGCGTCTCTTGCCTTTTGATCTGTCCATTTTCAAATCACTTCATCAAATAGAGGTATGACTGAGATAGTGCTCATAGCTTTTTAGAGACTGCAAATGCCAGGTATGCTGCAGATCTCTCAGAACTGGCAGTTCCATGCTTTGATTTGGTGCTAGCACTGAGGAGTGCAATTTTTAGAAGGACTTGTGTTTGTGAAACAATGTTTTTGTTCACAAGTCTTGGAAATAAGGATGCAAAGTTTAAATACTTAGAGTAGTTTACACTGTGTAAGTGTAAGCTTAAAAAGAATTATTTCTATTGTATACACAACCTAAAACAGAGTGGCTTTCCTTTGCCTTGAAGATCAAATAGCCTATAATGGGATCCCTTATTACAGAGTATTTTTGGAAAGCACTAAATCTTTGTGAAAATGCTTTAACATATATTTGTTTATGAAAATACACTTTTAGGTAAAGTGCTTCTTGCTTCAACTTGAAGAATTTTTTTCATTGGTCTGCTTTCAGTGCAAATGACTGGGTTTCAAGTAGAAGTTGATCAATGAGTATTTTACAGAATGCTTTTCTGACCACTTCAGATCTTTCCAGAGAGAATATACAGTGGTTACACAATGTGTGACCATCTAGAGATGCACCATGTCACTGGGCAGAGGCTGTAGCTCACCTTTCCTTTTGTCACAAACTGAAAAAAAAGACTTTGCAATCTTAAACTTAGTCTGTGTGTTAAGCTCACTAGTATATTTAATGATTAGACTAGTATCCTCACTTCCTAGGTATTTTTTTCTTATTTACAATTAAGAGCATATGATAACTAAATAAATGTAGGTAGGGCCATAGCTTGAGATGCCTCTTCTTGGTCACAGTAAAATACTGTACCCTTATTAAACTGGGTATTTCAAATTGAATACATGAGGCAGGTAAAAACTCAGTGGAGGAGAACCTTTGTTTACTAAATGTTTGAATTTCACATTCCAAGCATGTGTGGTAACAAATTTCCAAATGGATAGAGAATCTGCTATTGTCAAACTCAGTGTCCCATAACTGACTTTTATATAATTGGGTTTTTGTAATAGATCAATCACTGTGGGGGGAAGCTCATCAAAGGCCTGACTTCATCAAAACATGCTCTGGCCACAATGACTGTTCGATTTTCAGCAACATCAATGAAGGTGAGTCACTGCCTCTGAGTGTGCAAAGCACATGTGCAAATAACATAAACATTGTAGAAATACCCATTTGCAATCCAAGTAGTTATGTACTGCCTGTTGCAGGTTCTGCTTTTAAAGCTGTGGAGTTTGAAAGGGTTTGTAAACCTTTTGGAATTTCAACCTCTAGTGGAGGAAGTCTTTACATGTGTCCATTCAGGGACATTTCTGATTCTATTATTGGAATGTATGTTGCTGTTACTCATCCAGAACTGAATGCATTTGCTTTGTTTTGTAGGCTTTGACTTGGCAAAGGTCCAGTAGTGTTATTTTCACAGTCCCTCTATTGTTCCTCCACATTTGCCAATTCGGATTGGCTGCTAGTGTTTCAACTCCCTCTCTGTAGATCTAAAATAATGCTGTCACATTTTAAGATGGAAAACATTAATCTAGGTGATAAATCCTAAATGTTCCTTATGTATGTAATGTTGTTCAGATTGTTTTCAAAACTGTTAGCTTTCTCTGAAGATGCAAGCATAATATTTCACCATGCTTGTCTTGAATAGGAAATCCTGGTGCCTGAGGCTTCTGAGTTTGATCAGTGGGAGCCAGAGGGTGCAACTTCAAGTTGTCCAGTGACAGCAGTTATCCCAACTTGGAGAACTTTAACAACTTTGGATATGAGTCATAATAGCATCTCTCAAATTGATGATTCAGTGGTAAGAAATAGTTTTTCATTTGTGGAATAAAGCATTTTATATAGGCTCATAGAAACATACACAAATTTATTGACTCTCTGATTTTTGTGCCATTGTCTGTATCTGGGTTTCTGAGTAACATAGATATGCCTGTTTGATAAGATGGAAATGCATGTTAATGAGTTTGATTTATAGTTAATGGGCCTACCTGGGAGCAACTTACTTGTCTTCAGTGAGAAAACAGGTTTCAAATTAAAACTTAATTATGCTCCTTAGATCTTTCTTAAGAACATGTTTCAGTTCTTCAGTTCCAATAGGTCACATGGAATGCTTTTTAAATACAAAAAAGAGACTGTACTGAATAATACCTTTCCTTTTTTTTATTGGTCAGATGATAATGAAGGAAGTGTAGCCTGATGGATAAGCTAAACTGCATTTAACACATGCATTTTTTTCCTCCTTTTCTAGAAATTAACTCCAAAGATTGAATTCCTGGATTTGAGTCACAATGGGGTGTCTCTGGTAGAAAATTTACAGGTAAATTATGCTTTTGAAGGTGATGTCCTGTTTTGGGTTTTTCCTCAGACTACCTGAGACCTTAGAACACAGATATCTTTTGCTTCAGAATTTTATTGCTCATCTTCCTTATGAAGGCTCTTTTAAGCCCAAATAGCTTATACTTCATAATACCAAATAGTCTTAATGGTGCATTACTCACTTTCTCTGAATATTTTAATTTCTTTGATAATATTGACATACAACACTTAGATCATAACTAAACTTACTGCCAGCTGTATCTGTGGGTTGGTAAAAATGCAGTTGACAAAGTCCCCTTCTATAACCTTGTACCTGTGTGATGAACAATTTCATGTCATGCTTTTCATGCTAGGCAGTGTCCAGTGTGAAAACACTTGCACAAAAAAAAAGAGCAAGCCATAATACATAGAATTTTAATGGATTGGTGTATGACATGGGTTTTCTGTGCTTTTGTAGCATCTTTACAACCTTGTTCACCTGGACTTATCTTACAACAAGCTTACATCACTAGAAGGTGTTCATACAAAACTAGGAAACATCAAAACACTGAATTTAGCAGGAAATCAGCTGGAAAAGCTGTGTGGTCTTAACAAACTGTACTCCTTAGTCAACTTGGATCTGAGCAACAACAAAATCGACCAGGTAATGGCTGATTTTCAATGTTAAACTGAATTGTACTTTAGCAGGCAAAATTTCTTTGAGTGAAACTGCAAATTAGTGGCTACAGTTTTTTTCTGGTTGCTGTATATAACTTATGTAAGAGATGCTCAGTCTGTATGTTCATTTTAATTTGGCTAATCTGTATTCATGCTTTTATTCAAAAACTTTCAGATTGATGAAGTAAAAAATATAGGAAACCTCCCATGCTTAGAAAAGGTGATGTTATCCAGCAATCCCTTGAGCATC
>JAOEGS010009588.1:17801-29253 GCA_025447755.1 Corythornis vintsioides
TGATTTCTGCAAAATCAGTTGAGATTTCTTAGTTTGCTCTATAAAAATGAAATTGTTCTCACTGATTAAAGGACACACAGAAAGTATTACATGTTTATCTTACAGGATTGAGACAGGTTTTCTGTAACAGCCTTCAGTTAATACAGGACTAGCTGCAAAAAAAGCATGCTGGCAATCACTGGGACTGCTTAGAAGGTAGTAATCAATAGTCTTTACAGTAGATGTTGAGGAGTAAATGAGTCCTTAGAGGAGAAAAAAGTACATCTTAAATCTTCCTTTCTGAAGTACTTGGTAGTTTTATAGAAAGATTGGTATAAGATTCAAGATTGATATACTGTAGTCATTTTCAATAAGGTTCCTTTACTAGAATCTTTTGATAGAAGAGAGATTTGATAGATTTTACTAGAATCTTTTTACTAGAAGCTTTTATAAACAGTGAAAAAATGAGGACTAGGGCAGACTATTTCTCAGCTTTAACAATAGAAATTATTTGCCTCATATTGAGCTATGAAGAGTTGTTGTCAAAACACTGATTTTGAGAAATCTATTAAAAAAATATGGAAATATGCTAAGCAGTGAGCTTCACTGATAAACCTTTAATTGAATAATGGAATTAATTTCCTGATATGCTATTTCTATGAATTGTTTTCTCTGCAGTTTTTCTAGACCACATCTGTTTCCGTAACACATTATTCACATTAAATGTCACTGGCTTATGGAAAAATATTAAATATTTATATAGGAAACAGAAAATGAAAAATAATGCTGTTATGTTCTGGTTTTCCTGTCAATTTGAGTTTCCTTCTTGCTAACACAGTATTTTTTTCAAGTAATAAATACCTTTTGTGTTTCCTCTGAAATGGCTGATGGTAAAGTTTTAGTGGATTACATCAAATCTGGAAAAGATAGAGGAGTCTTTATGCTCAGGCCAGAAACATATCCACACTGCAATTGGTTTTTTTTTCCACATGTATATGTATGAGCTGGCTGGCTCAATGATGATACTGAAAATTTATTTGCTCTCATCAGTGCAATGCTGTGAATATCACAGACAAAAGTCCCTGAGAATGTCATCTTACATATACTCACAAGTGCTTACTGATGATTCAGCTTTGAACCCTTCAGAAAGGTTCCAAGTCAGGTGAGATGATTTTCTTGAGTGGCATGGAAGGGACCAAACCTTCTGAGTCTGGTTGAAAGTTTTACACAGATACTGTACTAGTTCACTTGAAGTCTGCAGAAATTTGAGGGCATGCTACAAAGTTTTTAAAGTTCTGTGTTTCTGCCAGCCTGACAATGTTTTGGTTAAAGGAAGTGTTAGTATTAACAAAGCTAACTAGTTCTATTAAAAGTAAATGATTTGAAGAATTATGATTGAGATTTAAATTGGTTAGGTTGAAAAATGAACTTTGGCAGTCTTTAATGCAACTTTCAGTGCAGTTAGATATTGCTCTAAATTATAATTCTGCCAGCTTTTTGTCCTGGCTGTTTTGTGAAGATAACCTTTAGCTTTAATGATTTATGATCAGACCTTGATTATCCAGTTTTAATTCCACCTCTTTGACAAAAAACATTTTTGTTTTACATCAGTGATTTTAAGAGCTGTTCATATTTGTTCTAGAAATAATTTGTGAAGAAACAGTCCTAGCCAGCAGTTTTCTACAATCCAGTGGTTTGACTCCTACAGACCATACAGTTCCCCAGGGATGCTTTGAAATACCAGACTCCAAATGTAAAAATCAGGTAATTGCCATCCCTCTGTTTGATTTGTGGTATTTTTCCAAGCTCATTTCTGATGTTAATCTTGTGTTGTTATAGTAATCCACAGCAAAGTTCTTTTGAGTCTCAGAACTGTTATAAAAGGGCATAGCCCCAAGTTTGAGTCAAGGGGTTGGTTCACCATTAAATGAAATATGTAATCCAAGTTTACCAGAGGTGCAGAGAATTGTCACTATCATGACTTTGACACATGTAGCCAGTATTAGTAGCACATCATTTAATATTCACTCAGATACTGAGTGTAAGACTTCTGTCTTAGTACAATATCAATTTTTGAAAGGTGATTCTCTTCAAGTAGAAGAACCTTCTCCTGTCAATATTTAATGGCCTTAATTTGTATTCTTCTAACTCCAGGTTTGTGATAACTTCTGTATTGTAATTTTGCTTGTATTGGAAATGCTCTTCATGTATGTGCCTTTGAGGAATGAGATGGAAAGACTTGGGGGGAATCTCTTCCTTTGCTACCAGTGAAGTGTTGTCAAATTTCTTTTACTTTGTCTCACTTCACACTACTTCAGTAAAAACTGGTAGTGTGGTGAAATAACAAATTGACCCTGACAGACCTCAAGGCAACAGTGGAATTCATTCTTTTCCTGACTTAATTGCATGCTCAACCTAGAGCAAACAGTTTGTTTGAGGCTGCTCAAAGGACAGCTGTTCAACTGCCCATGAGTACAAAAATGGGGACTTGGCAGGGAGTTGGCTAGCTTTAGGAAGTGGGAGCCAACATTGATGTTGTTTCTGATGTGTCCTTAAGTCTTAACAGCAGCTATAAGTAGTTGATAGCTTCCTGATGTTTTCTTTTCCTTAGGCACTTGCCTCTCTATTAAATTCCTGCAAAAAGTTTGGAAGTGGTGGTCATATTGGGTAAGCTAGATATATGTTTTAGTTTAAATCCTTATTGTCTCTTGGGTAGTAACAGTGGAAAAGTGTTCAGCATTTCTGAACATATCATTTAAGGCAAAACAGTCTTCTTCCACTGTATGTGTTTTTAACAAAGATTAAGTTAGTGATGTCAAGTTCTAACCTTTGAAACCTGGAATGCAGTTGATAGTTTCAAACCCAGTGATAAGTGTAAAGCACTTCAATTTCTGAGGTTATGCTTATTGGAGGTGGGAAATGGAGGGTAAGCTAAACATTCCAGCTTTTACTTTCCATAGAATCACATGCTGCCAACATTTAAAATCAATGTCTTTGTGCAGTACAGAGATGTTTTCCAATATTACACTGATTTCAATGTAGTAACAAGAGTAAACATCAATATACTGAGAAGCAGCACCATAAATTGTAGGGTAGCTATGTTTTTCAACTCAAGTTTGTACTTACTGTGGCTTCTCTCCTTTTTAGCTTGGATCATTCAGAGGAAGAACACTGTGTGTTGCCTGACCCCTGTAACACCATCATCTTGCCTTTTAATTGTATGTCATACACTGCCACAAACCAAGATTTTATCCAGCATCTTTCTGCCTTGATAGTGCAGACTGTGCAGAGGTCACCCCCCTCCTTTACAGAGAATAAAGGAAGCCCACCAGGTGATTCCAGATCCACTGACAAAGAAGATGGCTATTTTGAAATGGGACTTCATGAAGGAAATCAGACTTTTGAGTTCAGCACTGCCTCAGACGACCAGCCTGACAACGTGACAGTGGAGAGTGTTGACATAATCAGAGTTCTCTGGAGCTTTTCTATTTACATTCATAAAGGACTCAGGCAGTTTGCTTCCTGTTTGGTTCTGACTGATGATATGCTAGCTGTGTTTGAGATTCCCCATCAGGAATTGAGAGGAAATTGCCAGCACATCCCTTCTTCTTTGAAATTAACGCTGTGTTTTCCATATACTGATCTAACAGAATTTGGCTTTCTCCTGCCAGAAATCTGTTTAACACTGAAGCTGAAAAACAGTGACAACTGCTTGTTTATTGTTTCAGACTCCCAGAATCTTCAAGACTTCTATTCCTGTTTACACACACGTTGCTCACAACACTACACATCAGTGTTACCAAACTCCACGTGGTACTGTGGAAAAGCAAACCTCCAGCAGTTTCTTGGTCAGCTTATGGAATTGAATTGCTTTTCAGCAGATGATGTTGAAATAAAAGGCTATTTCCCAACATACCTTGTTTATGGGAATAAAACTGATGTTCAGAAAATCTTGCATCAACCAGAGTCAGCTGGGAGTAACAAAGAATGTTCCAAAAATCTTTTGTGTTCTGCACTTTATTCTTCAGTGTATAGATCTTCTGACCAGGGTCCCTGTGTGGTCCATCCATGTTGGATATTTCTAACACCTCAGCATTTGTACATAGTAAAGGTGGATTTCAGTTTACTGCCAGGTAAATGGATAAGCACAGAAGAGTTGGAAAATGTATTTAAGCTGAATAGAATTCCCTTAGCATCACTTGTGTTGCATCCGACTCGTGGTTCCATCCAGCAGACTGGTTCTTTTTTGGATGGGCACGTGCTGGAATTGCTTGTTGGATACAGATTTGTTACAGCAGTGTTTATTCTACCTCATGAGAAATTCCACTTCCTAAGAATCTACAGTCTTTTAAGGACACTCCTGCAGGATGTTAAGACTATTATTATTTTCAAAGCTTCAAGCAAATCAGATGCTGTAAGAAATCATGTTGCAGAGGCACAGAGGCATGGCCAGTCCACAAGGTAATGATCCCATGGAAGGTCTGTCACATTGCTGAAGTTCAGTGGCTTAGCCAGTGTGTGTGCAGTTGTTTTTGTACTTGGCTTTGGCCATCTACTATGGAAAAAGTGTTTACTCATTCTGCTAGTCTGTAGTATGAGTGGGTGGTTATACTGGACTGTATCAGTGTACCCTTGTTTCTGGTTTATTTCACTGTTGCAATAAAATCCATTTTCTTATGGAAGGAGAGACTTCCTATTTCCTATGCTTATGGGCTGTGAGCTCATGGCAGGTGGACAGCTATGATCAAGATAAATCATTTCAAGTAAACTATTAAGAAACAACAGTGACTTGTTCCTAATTTGTGCATGAAATATATTCTTGTAGTGGAAGAGCTGTGTATTTCCTTGAATTTTGATCATGTGTTTTCTGAATCTCTTTTAGCTTTTGCAAGCCTCATCTGACACTGTCATCTGTATATCCATCTGAATTTCTTACACAGAAGCTAACAGAAGACAACCAGATTCCTGTTCACCTTCATGTTTCTATGTCTCTGCAGTATGTGGCTGGTCTGAAAGGAAATGCCCTAGTTGAGTTTTTCCATGGCAACATTGCAGAGGTATTGTGCCTTGGGGCCTTCCAGGACTAGATGGTATTGGGGAAAAAAAAAATCCTTCCTGATGGCAGTTAAAAACAAGAGTTAGGCTGTACAAAACCTGGAAGTGTTGTGGTCAAAACCCTGTTTATCACTCCATTTTGGGTTCCCTGCTACAGCAATTGGGATCCTGACAGATGTATTTTGCCTTCAGATGAAAAATGGGAGTGTACATTAGTGTATGTCTTGAAGATATGATTACTCCAATAATGTTCCCCTCTTTAAAGTAGCAAAAGGAAAGTAACTGGAGTGGATTTTTGTGGTGTTGTCTAGCTAAATCCATAAATAAGTGTCCTGACTCCCTTGTGTATTATGGGTGCATTAATATAACACAGCATGCCTTTGCTGTGCTCAAAAAAACATGAACAGGCAAACCTAATTTCCAAAAAAACAGATTTATAGTTTGTGTGGGGAACATCAAATTTAAAAGTACAAATCATACCTTCAATTTGTGGTGTGGCTTTTTGATTGATAATTCATTGTTGTCCGAGTACAAATGTCAATTGAAATGCTTACTGAGAAATAGTGGGGGTTTTTTAATCCCTTACCTCACTTCCAGATCTTTTAGGTACATACAAGTCATGCTTCACTTTTTACTCCAGAAGCTGATAAAGAAAGCAGGTGACTCATGTGGGATTTACAGTAAGCTCATAAAGCTGGGAAGGTGCCTAGTTGGAACAGCAGCAGTAGTGGCAAGCTGTGCTGCCTCTCTCAAGGATCTTTGAATTCACCCCCTTAATGCTATCTTGAAGTCTCAGTAACCTTCCTGAGGCTTGGGAGGCACTGCTCATCTGTTTAAAAGATTAAAATCTGATTAAAACTCTTTAGTGTCTGTTCAGGAAAAGTCTTCCTTGTGCTATAGATGTTTTCTTGTTTTTACTTTTGCCCAGAAAACAAAGAATAACTAAACCCCACCAGAAGAATAATCTCCTTATGTAAACCCAGAAGACTTCCAGTAGATTGCTGTTCTGTTCACCTTAAAAGCTGCTGTATTTAATGGCTTTGATGTGAACTTTTGCTCTTTTGACTATAGCATGTTGAGATATTTCAGATTTGAAATAGTCTTTCTAGTATCTAAAGCTACCTCTAAGAAACTATTGAAATATCATTGTGCAAATGATGTATGAAATACCATTTACACCTTAGGTGGAAAATGAAGAGTTGAGACATCTCATGTGGTCTTCAGTTCTGTTCTACAAGACTCCCAGTGCAGAAGTGATGGCTTGTGTGCTTCTCTCCACAAAAGCTGTTTACTTTATCCTGGATGATTCTTTCATTCGTGCTGATGAGCACCAGTCAGGTGAGAGAGTTTTGATCCTTTTAAGATTACCAACTTCATCTCTGTCTGTGTGTCTTCACTTTAAGCACCAGTTTTGGTTGATAATTATGGCCTTCCTAGGTGGAGTGACACAGTTTGCTCTATGCCAAGTGTTCTCATGAGGCTTTTATGTTCTGAAAAAGGGTCTTGAGTCCTGCCTCTTTGGCAGACAGACCCTTCCACATGCCACTGTAACTGTGCTTTTCTCAGATGTCATTTCATGGTCCCTAGCATTTCCTGGGCAGCTAAAGGCCCTTTCATAACCAAAAAGGTAAGCAATGAAACTCATGGTGTGTGTTCATGTGAGTGGTTTGTTAATGCATCCTATTAGCTATTCCCACACTTTCTTCCTAATACCTTCCTTCAAGTGTGCTACAGGTACAAGATTTTTAATATTAAAGTTATGCTTATTAAAATAATCTTTTCTTCTGACTTTTTTTTTTATTGTATACCCTTTTTTAAACAGATTTTTGGAACAAAGAAAACTCCAACTGTGAAAATAGCTCTTTCCACCTCTCATGCTGCTTTGTGCTAAAACTTAATGACCTGCAGTCAGTAAATGTTGGCCTATTTGACCAATACTTCCGAATGACTGGTGAGTTCATGTTGTGCTTTTGAGTTTTTTCAGTTCTATTTTGTCTATTTAGTCTTCTCTTGGATGTATTTCTCTCTATTTTTTCCTGTCATTACACATTTTATAGTGAAATGGATGAGTATATTTTGTTGCTGCTTTTTCTTAAAAGAAATCAAGTCAATGTAACACTGGTGCTGTACTGGTAAGCTGATAATACTGTCTTGCAATATCTTGCTTGAGTTAACTTAGAAACTTAACATCAATGAATTAATTTGTCTCAAGTGCTTTTAGAAACTCTCCTACCTTAATGAGACCTCAAAAGGGAAATCTGAATTTTGTGTTATTCAGAGACTTTCTGGATTGGTGCTTTGCCTCAGAGTCCCAGTATGTGTGAGGTATTCCTGTGTTGTAAAATGTTGTCTTTAATTGTGTTGAGACCTTGATTTGGAGGGGGTGGTGGGGGGAGTGTGGTGTGGAGGGTGGAATCCACCTTCTAGAAACCATATGAAGTGACCTTACATATAACAAGGTCACAAAGAAAACTGAAGGCTGTTTTTTCTGTAATAAATTGTAAAGCTAAGATGATAAGCAGGTTGAACAGTCAAATCTTAAGTGTACATCACTTTCAATCAAGATAAGTTTAATTTTCTGAGTGATGTGAAAAGCTTTTTGATTAATGAGAAACAATAATTGCAAGAATACATCTTTTGGTGACAGTTGCATGTTGCTTGAGGAAATATGATAATGCTCCATACAGATTTGTGAGTGGCTTATGTTCTGTCTTCAGGTCACTCTGCAGACCATATAGTCACCTGCCTGACAAGAGACAGCTACAACACCCACACCTTCATACAGCAGCTCATGGCAGTTCTGTCACTGCTTGCACGTACACCTTCACCTGAACCAGTAGATAAAGACTTCTACTCTGAATTTGGGAGAAAAAACACAGGTAAGAGGTCTTTTCTACATTACATGAGTTGACATCATATTTAGGGTGCTATATAAAAAGTACTGATTAAAAACTCTTGAGGAAAATTTATGCATTGCTTTCTATTTGATACTTTGATTTTGTTAATTGATACTTTATGCTGTGTCTGAGCAAATTAAGTACAACCAGTCATACACATGTGGAGTTAATGAATGCTTCTTGACCCCAGCAGAAACAGCACTTTCTAGACAGTATTTTGTGACATGTACTAGTG
Organism: Corythornis vintsioides; assembly: GCA_025447755.1. Lineage (NCBI taxonomy): Eukaryota > Metazoa > Chordata > Aves > Coraciiformes > Alcedinidae > Corythornis > Corythornis vintsioides. The sequence goes on from JAOEGS010009588.1 coordinate 25,968, forward strand.
TAGTACACTAGTGTGTACTTAGTTCTAAGGTGTGTTAAGCCCAATTCCAGTATCAGGTGAGTTTTTCTTAATTTCTTAGAAGGCATTTTTCTGAAGGATTGTATTGTTAAAGTTTTAAGGAGAAACTGTGTAAGCCCCAAAAGCACCAGGTTTAATGGGATGTTGTGTCTTTTTAGACCAACACATTTGTGTGAAAAAAGCAGGCATGCTTCCTTCAAGCTTTACTGTGTTTTAATTTAGCACTTAAATTACAGGGAGTAAAATTGAATTCTTCCAGCTGCAGCCAACTGTCAAAGGATGCTTCTTATCATGATGCATTAAAGTATTGTATAGTACTTTATATAAGTATTATAATACTCTATATAAATATTACAATGTATGCTTCTTGCAGGAAAAATGGAGAATTATGAACTGATTCACTCTAGCAGAGTAAAATTTATTTATCCAAATGAAGAGGAAATTGGGGACCTTGCTTTTCTAGTGGCAGAGAAGATGGATGGTTTGACTGATCTCCAGCCTCTCAACATCCTTCTGTATGTGTTGGCATTTCAAGTAAATCATGTCGAAGGATCTGCACAAAACACTAGTTCACTTCAGCCTAAAACACTTATATTAACTAGCTCTGATTTGTTCCTCTTTGATGAAGATTATATCAGTTACCCACTACCTGAATTTGCTAAAGAACCACCAAAGAGAGATAAGTACCAGCTTGCAGATGGAAGGAGAATCCGGGATTTAGACAGAGTGCTCATGGGTTATCAGACATACCCACAGGCCCTTACATTTGTGTTTGATGATGTTCAGAATCAGGATCTGCTGCAGAATTTGGCACTGGATCACTTTGGAGAAACTGACAGTGCCCCGAAGGGAAATGCTGAACAAGAATGCAGCAGGAGTAGAGAGATCCAGTGGTACATCTTCATCCCAAGTGCAGAAAGCAGGGAAAAATTAATTTCGTTGCTTGCAAGACAGTGGGAGATTCTTTGTGGTAGGGAACTGCCTCTGGAACTCACTGGATAGCTTTTGCACATGTGATTTCAGTGTCTGTCACAAGGTAAAGCACAATGTTTGGCTAGACAACACCTGTCAACCTTCTGCCTTTTCAACAAGGAGATGACCTGGACTCCTTTGCTCCCTAATGCAGTGAACATTTAATAGTACATAGAAATACTCTGAAGTGTTAACTGGGAACTGAACTTCTTGTAAAGTCTATTTTTTATGCAATAGTATATAGTGGAAAAAAAAATGACAAGATATCCTGGGAAATTGTATGGAAAAATTAAGGAGTCAACACTAGATGTGCAGTTGTCTAGGGCTGTTAAGGTTTTTGCTCTTTTTCTGTATATATCAGTCTTTTCTGTTCTATACAAATTCTAATGTGTAAATAAGGGTAAATGCTTGTGTATGTTCAAGTGCAATGTTCTTTGTATAAGAAGTATTTTGGGTATGCTGCTAATGCTTATTTAATGATCTTACAGTTTTACATGTTTTCTTTTGAGGCCAAATGTAATGATTTGCTGTCAGTCATGAACTTAGCAGTAAAATTTGAGTCACAAGCAGGTGACAGATTTTCATATGAAATTATTTTCACTGGAATTCTTTTTCTGTAAGATTACTCTCAGTATTGTGTTGAAAGTGGAGACACCTAACATGAGTATATGAACGTTTTGTCAGCAAATAATGAATTTGTATCTCTGAACACAAAATCTTTCTTTTGCCTATCTTGTCAACACAAATAAAGTGTAATTTGACAGTTTTCTTTTGACCTTGTTGTTATTCAAAGCTTAGCTTGTGTTTGAAGGGATGGCAGTTCAGCAGCACATATTCTGTCTCTACAGTGTATTGTAAAGTATGAATGTGCAACATGGTGAAATAAATGTTTATTCTACTATAGTGAGTTTGACCTGGTCCAGAAATTGAGCTCATTCATGGAGATGGAGGATCTGCATCTTCTAAACTCAATTTAAGGAGTATTTATTTCAAGTACTTTAGCTTCTCCATCAGTTATTAGGGGTTTTCTTTCCAAGCTATCATCTTTAACTTGAATATTAATGTGTTCAACAAATTTTAGCTTCCCTCATGGCAGTAAAATCCCTGCTCTCTGTTACAAAGACAAATGCTGAGAATGGAAAAAGTCTGCTCAGTGCCCACTGGGATTAAGAGAAGAAAAATACTGATACATAATGTGGTGGTTGATGTTTCTTAAAACTGATGCATCTTAAACACCTACATTTTTCTAGGTTGGAAGAGACCTCTGGAGGTCCAACAGTCAAGCTCAAATCAGGACAAACTTCAGATTGCTCAGGGCCTGGTCCAAACAGGTTTTGACCTTTCTCCAGGAATGGTGAGTTACCCATGGCACTGAGAATTTAGTGGTTCAATGGAGTATGTTGGGAGCTTGGTGTGTTCTTTGTGCTCCAGATGGCAGGAATGTTGAAGTCAGTGTAAGGGTGACAAAGACACAGGCAGCCAAAGTCAAATTGTATTGCACAATGGAGTTCTGTAGGTGACCACAGAGTTGAAGAGCATTACTTGAGTGCTGCTCTTCTCACATGTAGCAGATGACACCTAGCTTCTCTCAAGATCTTGATCCCCAGGTGTAAGAAATCAAGCAAGAAAGGGAAGATACCAGTGACCTACTGGTCAAACTAAAAAGCAAGAAGGAGCTTCAAAGACAGTGGAAGCAGAGACAGATACCCGAGGAAGAGTATAGGGATGCTGCCCAATTCTGTAGGGATGAGGTCAGGAGGGCCAAGGCATTGTTGGAGCTGAACTTGGCAAGGGATATAAAGAATAACAAGAAGGGATTCTAGAGGTATGTGAATCAAAAGAGGAAGATCTAAGAAAACATACCTCCCCTGAAGAGTAAAAATGGTGGGCTGGTAATAAAGAATGAGAAGGCTGAGCTTCTCAATTTTTTTTCCTCAGCCCTCATTGACAACCTCTCTCCAACACTAACTAGTCAAACTGCAAGGTGTGGACCAGGGTAGTGAAGTCCCCCCCACTGTATGTGAATATTAGGTTTGTGACCATCTGAGGAACCTGAACCTACATAAGTTGGTGGGACCTGATGAGATTCATCCCAGAGTCCTGAAAGGTTTGGCTGATGGAGTCACCAAGCCATTTGCCTGCCATAAAATTTGAAAAGTCAGGGGAAGTCCCTGGGGACTGGAAGAAGGGGCATGTTACCCATTTTTAAAAAGAGTAGTAGGCTGGAGGGATGGGATGTCATCCAAAGGGACCTGGATAGGCTGGAGAGGTGGGCCCAGGTGAACCTCATGAGGTT
>JAOEGS010009588.1:29353-75768 GCA_025447755.1 Corythornis vintsioides
AGTGGAATAGGCTCCCCAGGGAGGTGGTTGAGGCCCCATCCCTGGAGATACTCAAGGTGAGGTTGGCCAAGGCTCTGGGCAGCCTGGTCTAATTGAAGGTATCCCTGCTCACTGCAGGGGGGCTGGACTGGATGACCTTTGGAGGCCCCTTCTAGCCCCAGCCATTGATTCTAAGCTAAGGTCAAACTAAACAATTAAGGTAGATACTGTAAACTCTTGGGGAAAACTAAATTTTCCTGTATTTCAGAGGTCTTCTGTTCTCTAAAGTCTCAAGGATACCTGTGTTCACTCAAGCTTAACTGTTATTAGTTAGAAAAAAAGTATTCCAAAATAAAAGTCCTAGGGGTGATTTAATTACACTAGCTTAGGTCTTCATTACATATTTTCACAGTAACTGTTAATCACCTATTTGTAATTCTCATGTGTAACACTTAAGAGGACCTTGTGGCATCTTTAATAGTCTGATCAGCAAGCTGATCATGAGATGAACAGATCATTTGCAGTATTGTTTAGGTGAATGCAAAGGGAATATCTAAGGAGTCCTTGTTGTGTAAAAGGGATAATGTGGCAGAAACTAAACCCAAATGACAGAGGGGGTGGCTGGGTTTAGATTGAGTGATGTCTGACTTGGCACTGTGAGCCTGGTAGTATTCAGCTCATCAGCTCTGGCAGCACTGCCCTCCCCAGCTTGTCCCTCATGGCTTAGGGTACAATTTCCCCCCTGGTCTTGTTAAGCACTGATCATATTTTAAGATGAACAAACTGTTCAGTAACTCATTAGTTACTGTGGCATTTCTTGATTCTTCCATTAAGTATCTTCATTAAGCATCTATGGTGCTGTCAGAATTGCTTATTTTCAGGGCCTTTATTTTCAATAAATAAGGTAAAGCACAAGCTATGCAAAGTAAAATGTTTTTCCTCACACTCTTTTTCATTTTTACCTGCTAAAAAAAGGCAAATAGCTCATCCAAACCCAAAAGAAAACATCCCCCTTTACTGCCACCAGCTATCTGATCCCCTGCTCTTCAGGCATGTTAAAACCTGGAGTTAGTGCTTTAAGGGTGCAAATTTCTGCTCATTTAAGTGCAATATTAAGCTGAAAAATTTTATCAACTGTCATTCCTCAGTACCAGCCTGTTGCCTTTATTAATTTTAATGTGAAATTTTGTTTCTAAATGCAGGGATTTATATATATGAGTTGTTCTTGAAAATGCACAATCCTTCATCTTGAAACTTACAGATTAGCTGATTGTTTCATTTCATAAAGATTTCTTCTTCTTTCCACAATTTGTTTCTACATAAAGTTCTGTGAAATGAAGTGGCTTTGGAAGTGGTTGTGGTCACATAAACCAGACTTGATTTCTTCCTTTCTTTTTGCAAGTGTGGTGTGAAGCCCTGCATGTGTATTTTTCTTTAATTAATTGTTTATACTCAAATCTTTTTAAACTTCCAACTCTCATTCATCATTAAGACAATATCTGAGTAGCTGAAGTTATAACCAGATGCATGCATAGCCAGGGAGGGAGATGTTTTTCAGGAAAGTATCTCCTAAGCTATCTTAGACTTCCATTGTCTGGCTTTACAGCTGGTGCATATGTATGCCAGCTTAGGAAGACTCAAGCAGTTAATTTTGTTCACTGTCATCTGCTGAGTATATGGCCAAAGGTTTTAAATCTTCTCTTATATTACAATTGACAAATTAGGAAGGAAAATAGCTGATGTGCTGACCTGAGCTAAACCGTGTTTTCTTTGCAAGAAGATGTGACTGTGTGACCTGCATCCTGGCTATCCTGTGTCCATTTCTGTGCAGCTGTTGAGCACTCTTGTGTTCTGCCTGACTCCAGATGGACTGCACAGCAATGTATTTACATCAGCCCCTGAGACTTGTCTTCCTCTTCTTGTCAGCTTTGATAAGGGGTTTATGCTTTTTAAAAAAAATTGAAGTAACACAGACTGATGCTTCTTGCTTCAATGTCCTGGATCAAAAAGCTTACTTCTGCTGTATTCATCTGTGGACATAAGAAAAAAATTTAGATGGAGAAGCATTGCATGAGTAAAAGCATGTGGTTCAGAGCAGCCGAACTTCTGTTTCCTGATGTCTATTTGATAATGAAGGCTATTTAGTAACTTGGAAAGCTAAATATTGATGTGAAAAAGAAGGGGATGTGAAAATCCCTTAGATTGAGAAGGTGTTAGAGACAGCCTGGCCAGCATTTGGAAAACCCCACTTGAGTAGATGCATGAAGAGCAATAACCAGAGTTTGTATGCTGGGTACTAAACCCTTGTGCTTCAGACTTTGATTGCCTGAGAGGAAAGGCAAGAACTCCATGCATCTCTGTAAAGTTGTTGAGAATGTTGAGACAGTGGGATCTCAACTCTCATCTCTGTCATACTGTTTTCTGGAAGGCACTTGGTGCAATCCTTGGCAAACTGCTATAGCTCTAGTCAAGCACATTATAGGCCTTTTCTGTTCCTTATATATGACAGCATGGGAAGGATACACAGCACCACCATAGGAAGACAAGTTGCCTCTTCAGTCATGCTGATGGGAGCATGTGCTGAGTTTCAATATCTCAGCCTGTTAGTTGAAACAGTTTTATTCAGACCTCTAATTTGTATTGAATATGCATGGGGAATTTAGTGCCTGCCTCTCCCAGAGCACCACTTAATAGGTGGTAAAGGTGCAAAAGTAAAACCAAGAGATGGGAATATGTAGTAGGCTTTCACTGCAGGAGCATGTGTAGAGCAACTTTGAGTCAATATCAGTAAATAGGCCAGGACTTACAGCATTTCTGTGCTGACATTTGTACTCCTGCCCTTCACGATTTTGATCTCACAGGATGTGAGCAGCTGTGATAATTTCTTCCTGATTGGCACAACAGCATCGTGCTCAGGCAGCTCTGCCTGGCTGCTTGGAATTGGGCCATCCCGTGTGTGCATGTGCGAGAGAGAGAAACAGATTCCTTGTTGTTCTGTGGCCTTTCTGTTTGTTGTTTGTTTTTTCTTTTATGAGCAAACTTAAAAATTCCTGTTCCTTCCAACTTGCCCAGAGAATATGACCAGGAAGGTAGGATTCTGTCGTAGCCTCTGCACCAAGATCCTCTGGGGTGTGTTCAGTAAGTGTGGTACAGCTGGCCCTCTGCCTACACACAGGCACTTCTGGCTTGGGCTGTTTAATCCTTTGCTAGTACCTCCTCAGACTCACAGCCTTCTAGCACACTTATAATTCAGAGCAAATCTACCTTACGTTCTTTCACAGACAGAAGAGCAGAATGAGCAGGTGTTTCTTTCTGTGGATGTAACCAAATGGTCAGCTCCCACAGAAGCTGCGTGGCAAGGTAGACTGAGGGGTAAATCATTTGTCTTGGCTCTGTAATTTCCGTAAAGATTGCTTAAACAAAAGATTTCAATAGCAGGAAATTGCCCAAGCTGGCCAGGGCTGCACACACTTCGGCAAAGAAGAGCTGGTGACTCAGCATTTTTAAATGCAGTGTGTTACACAAGCTGGGAGGCTGGAAGGGTTCATAGCCATATCCTTTCGTAGCCATATCCCTCTTTACCCAGGGGACTTTTTTTTTTCCCCATGGAACAGGATGGGTAGTTTTCACCAGCAATTCCTCAAGTCTGAGTGTTAATGTGTTCACAGGAAAAAATGCCAGGTCTTAGATAATTTATTTAAAAGGACCCAACCTTTCATCAGTGCATAAAGTAAAAGGATTGACTGAGGGGAAAAAAAAAAATCATGAGTGCTGCCACTTGCTGATTTGGGAGCCTGAGATCACAATGTAAATTGTTAGCAGTTTGTGGAAGTCGTCCATATCAGGCCAGAGTTGAAGATGATGCTTCTGAGACCCAGATCTGTGACATCAACTGCTAAACCAGCTGCCTTTTGCCATGTGGGCAGGAGACACTTGACAGATAAGTCAGCCTCCCTGCTTCCCAAAACAAACAAAAGGTCGTGTGCTAAACCTCAGAGATAAAAGCAGTGGCAGACAGCTGACAACTCCTAGTGTACATTTTAAAACTGGATTTGTGCAATCCTGTTCAATCAAACATTGACTAGGACCTGAATTAAATCCTGCTACCCTGCCTGCCTAGTGTCATGTGCCATGCTCTCTCATCAGATCCTTAAAAGTCTTGCCTATAATTTTTCCCTTTCCCTATAAATTTTCCCTTTGATGAAGAGTTTTTTCATCCATTTTTTTCCTGTCTTACATATTCCTTTAATTGCTAGTGACATAGAAAGTCCTGTGGCTTCATTCTTAATGTGCTGCTTCCTCTGTGAATTCTGGACAGAGTAGAAGCAGTCAGATATTGAGCTCTCTGACAGATCTCAGGATCTTGCTTTGTGGGACTTTGGGAATTGAACTGCTTTATGTAGACACCTGTGGGTATGAGCTGGCCTCACACAGAAATGAGTGAGGAAACTGCATTTTTGTTTTTATTTGTTTATTGATAATTTTGAGGGGTGTTGGACAAAACAGTGGAATAAAAAAATGGATCCAGTGCATTTTGCCTCTAAGGCATAAGCTTTTTATTGATGTCATTCATGAGAAAATCCATCTATCAGAACAGAACAGGAACACTAATGTGGAGCAGTAGTTTGTGTTTATTTTGCCCAGTTTTACTCCCTGTGCTCTTTCCATGCTAGTGCTGCCATCTTTGGTGATACCACCAACTGGACTGCCACTGCAAGCATGTTGGCATCTTCCCACTGTGCACTGAGCACTATTAATGGCTGTTGGCCACCCATTAATTTGGAGGTAGTTGGTGCTTCATCATCTTAAAATTCCCAGAATCAAAGCTGGTGCAGGTTTTGCTGTTCCAGATCCAGAAACAGTGGTCAGCACATTAAGTTTGCATTGTCCCAGAGCAGTTTGTATGCAGTGATTAACAGATGCTGCCCATGCTGCTTAATCAGGAAGGCAGCATCTAATGACAGGTTACATTCTGATTTTCCAGTTTAAGCTCTGCTTCTGTACAGTGGCACTACTCACTGTTTGCATTTTTAGTCTGTATATTGCTGTTGTCGTCTTTGCCTTTACATGAGATATGGTCAGCTTAGGAAAGCTTGCTGTGAAGCTTTTGATGTTTCTGTGTATCAGTTTCATCTAATTCAGCCAGGAATTTCTCTAAGCATTTCTCCATTCTCTTCCTACTTTCCTTACAGTATGTCAGATATAGTGATCATAAGTGGTGGAAAGCCTTTGTGTGTCCTCTTCCTCATGTACCATTTTCAGTGTTAAGTCATGTAGAAAACTGTCTGAAGAGTCATTAGAAGATGCCTGTTCCTTTCCAAGTGCCTCAGGGTAAGTTATTTTCACCTGAAAAGCTTACCAGCTATCTATGAATGCTCAGTACTGACATCTTAATCCCTATGTTATACAGCCACCTCTTGCAAAACCCATCAACAAGCATGCAACATCTTTCTCAGCTGCCTGTTTTAGGCATGTGTGTTTAACAGGGAGCATGGTGTGTGGAGAAGCAGTCTCATTCTTCATGCCATAAAGACATGGCCACTCTAGTACCATCACTGTAAGTAAAGGCAGCGTTGTACAGCTTCTATACTAATGTCCCTCTCTACAAGAATGTCCTCACTGTCCATTTGTGACTTTGCCATCCCACCAGAACTGCTCTGAGCTCTGTTGCCTCTGCCTCATTTCCCAGGTCTGCAGGGTACCAAAGAGCTGTGTGAACCCTCTGGTCTTGGCAGAGCAGCTGTCTCTTGGGCAGCGATGGTTCTGGGGCTGCAGTTGCCCTGTAACAGTTGCAGGACAAGTGGGCTGAGTCTTCAGATTGAACTGTGGGCTGGTACTTCTCACATGGGTTGCAGTGGATGGTTGTGTGCTTTATCTGCTTCCTGTTAGCTCTGGATATATAGTAGTGCTAGCTGTCCATCATGCTGTCTGTCTCCATAGGATGGAGGGGGAGGTAAGGCACAGCTGACAGAACTTGTAAGTACAGCAGTTCTTACATACTTTATGTAGTAGCATGTGTATCTTTGTGTGCATGCAGAGGGCAAATAAATATTCATGCTCTCCATTAGTTCTGTAAACACAAGAATAGTTTCTAACCTATTCTGTTTTCATTTAGGCACCTTCATGTACTATTAATGGCTCAACATCTAAAGGATCCCCCATTGCTCAGTAGGATTTCTTACTTCCTGAAATGATTCTTAACCTGCTCAGTACCAGGGGTTCTCTTGGCAGCATAGGGAGACAAAGTCTACATAAAATCTGTCAATAATCAATACTTTGTTGTTGGTTCCGATAAAAAGGAAAAGATCAATTGTACACCGTACCTCAGGCTAGCACGTATTGGTTTTTTATCCCATTTTGGCACTTTTCTATTCTGAGTGCTATGGCAGAGTTCCTTGGATTCATTGAGCTGTCAGCAGGGTGTTTGGAAAACGATGTGTTTTGGCATTGCTGCCATAGCACCTGAAAATGTGATTCTTTTCTTGCTGAGAAGCACAAATATTTTAAATAAATATCAAATCCTCCCCAAAGCGTGTGAGTGATTGATTGATTGATTGATTGATTGATACAATGTGCTTACTGTACTGCTCTGAAGCACAGCACTTGTGTGGCTTTGTTCATACCTAATTTGGGATAGGCAGTGGTCAGGTCTACTGTCTGTTTGAGGTGTTATGGATGTATCAACATCAGTGGTAAAAGGAAATTAACTTACCCTTCATGAATTCATTGTATTTCAGTTTGCTCATTGGGTTTGCCTTCAGTTAAGCATACAGTTAACCTCTTTTCATTCCAATTAGTTGAAAACTAAGGATTTCCTTCCTTCTGTTTTGAACTGATATGTAAGAGGAAATCCGTAGATGTTCCTGTTTTGAGTAAACCTTTTACTAAGGAGTTCTGCTTGTGCATTTAAAAACAGAATAGAAAGAAAGAGAGAAAGAGAGAAAGAAAGAAAGAAAGAAAAGGTGGTATTGATTCAGACCTAACACTAGAAGTAGCCGATCCACTTCTGAAGGCTTTGCAGCCAAAGAGCACAGTGCAAAAATGCTCTCTCCCTATTTACTTTTAACCTGTGGTTTGTCTTGGATCTGATTCTTAGTAGGCGGTCTTCTCTTACAGAAACTACAGCTTCTATCACCACCCTTTTTGTGGAAAGGGTCCTGCCTGTAAAAGCCTGAAAATGCATCCCCCTGGGTTGCTGGTTTTCTTCTTAGCAACATGCTTCGCTCCCACAGCTGACTGCCAGAGTCAGAAGGTAAGTCTGTGAGTCTTTGTTTAAATATTCATTGAATGGTTCTTCATATTCGAGCAGTGAATGTATAATGAAATAGTCCTCCCCAAAACTTTTTTTTTTTCATTTATATTTAGTTAAATGCAGAATAACGCCCCTAATTGAATGTTAGGACCATAAGGTATCTTCTCTGTTTATGTGTAGGCATGCACATAGTCTAAACTGAGGAAAAAAATAAGGTTGAAGGGAGCTGCTTGAGTTTTAGGTCAGATTAAATTAGTATTCACATTCAGCACTGAACATGAAAGTAGCAATATGAAAGGAATAGACTCGGCATCTTTGTCTTCTGCTTTTTTCAGTGATGGGAGTTTAGCATCCAGCAGGAGAGGTCCATAAGCTTCCCAGGAGAATATTATTAAAAACAATAAAACAAAAATTAAATTAAATATTAAAAAGCAAACAAAAACAAAAAGAAAATAAAAAAAACCAACCAACCAAACGAAAACAAACCAGCTCATCAAATTGTTACTTGCAACAGTGTTTCAAGTACATTTCCCAGCAGCTTCCCAGTGAGAAGTGTGAAATACTTTCCATTTTGTTTTGATTTTGTTTCAATTTTATCCATTTTCCTTTGATTCCTTTAGCACTGTTCTTGTGTTTAGTGGCAGTATCTAGAAGAATTTATGATGCCTTTACAGATTTGTTCTCTAGGCTCTATGGTGAGGAATACTATTTTCTGTAGGCTAGAATTTCCTCTATTTTGAACGATATTGTCTTTTGCCATTGCACTTCTTGTATCCTGCTGTTGGAGGAATGAAGTGGCCTGGAAAGTCAGAAGCTGTGTGGGGCATTTGGAAATCCTATTCCATGGGGATCCAAGTTATGGAAGGGTTGTCTTGTCTAGAATGACAAAGAGGGGCCTTGGGGGGAGTGGACAAACCTGTGCTAAGGTAGATGTGTGTGTTTGAAAGACTTAATTTTCAAAAAGCCAGAGTATGGAGAAGATGGTTCAGTGTCAAACCTTAAGGTGGAAGCTTTTGTATAGACCCTTTCAAAAGAGGGCCATAAATGACTAATAAGCATACAAATGAGGTAAGAACCTCCCAAACTTTTAGGCTTGTAGGATCATTAAAGTGATTTGAGCACAAACATGAAGAGATGTCTCTGTTGGTGTGGACTTTTTTGTCTGGAGGCATGGGCTCCAGTATAGTAGTGCACTCTGAGGCATGGGGTTACATCTTCAGCTGGTGTAAGTGGAAACTTCACTTTGAGTGGTCTCTTCACTTCGAGACAGTCTGTTGATTTCTATAATCACTGAGGTGGCTGGCTTGGTGTGAAACAATTAAAATATCAGATAATGAGCACCTACTCAGAGAGAAGTGAGATGTTTTGAATCACCTCTGGAGCAGTTTGCTCTAGGGAAAATACCTCCCTTTTAGAGGATTTTTCCACAAAAGGTTCCTTCTTTTTGGAGAAAAAGAAGAACCATTTGAAAGGTTACAGTGTGAGGTAAGTAAAAATAAGGGTCTAGTCAAGTCTTCTTTTGCAGTTTAGAACAGATGTTGCATCTGATTGCAATAGAAATGCTATGATTCCAAGAGAGGCAAGGGCCTTGCAGAAGCCATCAAGAGAGAAAAGAAAGATTTTGTGATTGCTGGTTTTCAGCCATGTTACCTCGGGGCTCTGATTTGATGGCTCAAACATGACAGTGAATCTGTTACCTTGATTTGTTTTGTACATACCCTTTTATATGGTCTGAGGAAGATGTGGCAGATGTGAGAACTGTGAAGGTTTTTCAGCTGGGAGGAGACCAGTCCCAGGCTGTGCTGGAGGAGGAATGGAGACAGCTGGGAAAAGAAGGAAGTGCTCTCTGCATCGATGTGCCTCTAATGAGATGCACCTCTGCAGCTGAGAAGGTGGGAAACACCCAGGGCAACAGTAGCTCTTGTGTTATTTGAGCTCTGAGCTTGATTACTCATTCTCATGCTGAAAAGTGTCTTCCTCAGACAAATGCAAAGGTTTTATGTATCCAGGAGGTGCTGTTCTGTTCAGCTAAAGTGCTATTGAGAACTTCTTGAGGAGGTACATGACTATAATGAGTCAAACATGTGTCTATAGCTCTGTTTTGTAAAGGGCAAATGCACTGGAAACTTGGTGATTCATTAGATAATGACTGTTTCCAGAACTGGCTCCCAGGATTGTTGGAGCCGAACACTGACGTCCAAATGTGTTTTTCTTTCATCCCTGAGATTTTGCCATACAGAAGGATTTGTGTTACCATTTGGGAGGAAAAGATAAAAGGGTGAAAATGAAAGGAATTAAACTAGTCCTTAAAAAACCTCCCCAGCTTATTCTCTTGAGGTGGAATAAGAGAAATGAGCCCTTGAGAAGTAAGGGACATCTGTTTCAGAGTGAGAGGAGAGAGGGAAAAACACTGCAGCATCCAAAAGCTCAGATGGGTCTCAGCTAAGCACAAAGGGCAGTGGCTGCTCACACACATGCGTGCATTGAAGTGCAGGGAGAGAATGCAGCCCAGACCAGGCAAGACACAGCACAAGGTGGCCAGAGACAACCTGGCTCTTTTCTTCTTTCATCTACAGCTAGATGTCTTCTTCTTTAAAAGCCTCATTGAATTTTGAAGCTGTTTGAGAGCAACAGTTTTCTATTTCTGTTGCTTTGTACCCAAAATGTGAATCAGTCCAGGTCTCACAACAGCACCACCTGATCAGAGCAGTGCCTGTTTCCACCCCTTTTCACTGGCATGGCCACCGTGCACCTCACCTTGGCCCACCAAACAGCATTGCTGCACCACAGGGGCAGACATTCCCCTTTGCTGCCTCCTCTCTAGGGTCTTCCAACTTAGAAACAGCAGGTGCAGATGAGCCTGAGGGACCAGTGTATTGCTGTTTTCCATGAGGCTCTGCCCCAGGAGCCAACTCTGACTCAAACTCGTGTCTTTCATCCCCTCCGAAATTTGATCATCCAAACTGTTGCATTTATGTCCCTTGATTCCCTCTTCTGCTTTCCTAAGAAGCAAAACACTCCAGAAAATGTCTGCTTCATCAGTTCTGTCACTCAAATAAGAAAGGACATTTTTTTTTACATTATTTTCCACACAGCTGTTTTCTTCCTCTTTCCTCCTGCCTGTTGTTGCTGATACAAGCATATTCCGTAAGAAAAGGGGAAGATCTTACTGGAAAACTTCCTAAAGCTCATAAAGGGTCCCAGGAAGGTAGGGTAGGGGGGTTTTCACAAAAATTGTCTTGTCTTAGAGGCCCGCAAGTACTTAAAGATGCCAACAGAGAGGAGTGACAGGCCTTCTCCTCTTCCACAGTCCATCTCCATTTAGACATGAAGTCACACTGATCAAGGAAAGAGAAAGAAAATGAAATAATTTGCAACCACCACCATGACAGAGAACACTTCTTGTGACCCAGCTGTGCCTGATTTCCAACTCCTGATGCCTAGAAGTAAAGATGACAGAATATTGGAGAGTTTAACTTAGTGTTTTGTGCTCTACTGTTTGGTCTTTTTCATACAAAGAGGGTCACTCAGCCACCCTGTAAAGGTGTGTGGGGTAATTCTGACAACTTTAACATCATAACTGATAGGAAGATGCCTACCTTTGTGTTTCTTCCTTGGGCATCTTCCTATTCCTCTTTCTGCAGCATTGTCTTGGTGAAGGTTAAAGCTGGAATTTGATGGTTAAAGATTTGAAAGGCAGGAGAAGGACTGGTCTGTGTGCCTGGTTTCAGCTGGCTCCTTTCAAAAGCCCAACTTTAGTCTGAAGTCCTAATTTCTATGTGAATCAGCTGGTTGGCTGGAATTCTTCCTTACCCCATCAATGGCACTGCTGATCTCTTGAGACAGAGTACTCCAGACATAAAACCTCTTTTATCCATCCATATTTGCTGTTTGCTCTGTTTTGCCCCACAAATTATGGGGAATCTCTCTGTGCTGTGAGCCCGTGGGGTGGAAATGTTAGGAACAGCAAATCTGATCTCTGCCTTGCTGGATAAAATTAGTAAAGCTGGTGTTCACAGGATATGGACAGGTGGATTTGGTGGATCTCATTGTTTTTGAGCTATTTATAGTGCAAGGGAGTCCTTGACATAGCAGGTTCTTTGGGGATTCTGCCACCAAAGAAGTGGAGATTACTGTATAGTAAGGAGGACTCCAGATGCACAGCTAGAAATTAATAGCCATGTGAAGGGCAACCACAGACACAGAAATCAGTTGCTTCTTTGGGCAGCATTCTTGTGTGGATGACTGCAGAGAAATGGATCCATGAAGATAAGGAAAAAACTCAATAACTCTAGGCAGAGGAAATGTGGGTGTGAGTCAGGAAACCGTAACAGAGAGATGTCCCTGCAGACTTGGGACTTGGGGGTTATCTCTCAGGAGGTTTTCCTGACAAGGTCTTTTGGCTATCATCTGGGAGGGCCTTCCTGAGCTGTTGATAACTGATGGGAAGCCATGGGCTTCCTCCCTTGCCTTGAGGCAAATGTATGCATTTAGGCTGAAGTTCAGAGGAAGCAAAGCTGAGATTGTTGATGGGAATCCAAACCAAGGAGTTCTGGGCATGGGAGTGCTGCTGCATTGACAGTATTGTTAATGATTGGCTTAAAAAAAACCCAGATCAAGGCCTCCTCCCAAAATTTGATCTTAAGTTTTTATTTTTAGAAAATACAGAGCCTATAGAGGAGCAGTTGAGGTGAGCTGTGTGGTTTTTTTCCAGCCAGTGACCTTCTGGGGCAAACACAGCTCATATCTCCCAGCTTTTCTCTGCCATTGTCAGTGGCAAACATTGCGTTTTTGTAAAATGAGCAATGAAGTTTCCGTGCAGTTGCTTGACTGCATGAGTTTAGAAATTCAAGGAAATGCTTTGGGGGTAAAATCATTAACTTTAATGACAACTTGGCATATGATGATTATTCTTTCTGAGGCTGTACTTTTTTTTTTATCTTCTCTGGCTGTGTTTTGTTTGGAGAAGCAGGGTTGGTGAGTACAGGGGTAAAGAAAAGCCCTGTGAAAAAAAACCTGAATGCCTAAGTTACTCCAGCTGGGTGGAAGGACTGATGCTGAGTTTATCACCATCCATATGAATTATCTAATTCTTCTACCTGATCTTCCTGCCAATGTTTATGGTGTTAGGGTCAAAGCATCGCGGGCCATCCAGGTGGTCAGAGAGGTGCAGACCACCTTTCCTTTTGATTCACTCCTTCTCAAAGACAATTGCTGTGTGAAATACTGTTTGTGAGTGGACTGTGGTCTCTGGGAAATAGACATTCGAATCTTCAGACCCTTTGAACAGCAATGAAACCACCAGTGAACTGGACCATCTCAATGGCATGGAAAAGAGAAATGCTCTGCTGCATTTTAATGAAGTAGAGTAGCATGCAGCAGCACGACCTGATGGTTTAGCCTATACCAGTGTGTGGCGTACTTCCCAGCAGCTGCACTGGTCACTGCCCTCCCCAGTGGTATCTAAAGAGTGGTGCACTGTTGGTAAAGATACCAAAGACCGGTAAGATGAGGGGCTAGGGTAACAATTTAATTTTGGACTTACTGCCATTCTGTTTTTTCTTTTTAAGTTAAAATCCATGCGATGCAATATCAAGACAATGTTTACCTTGAATACGGCATGTACTTCTTGTGCTGCAGCACCTAAAATGTTGTGTCCAAGAGGCTGGTTAAAGACCACCCAAGGATTAGGAGTGAGGGACTGCAGGTAAGGCTTATTTCTTAATCGTTGTTAAGGTCTTGGTGCAGCCCTGCTATGCAGAGTCGGCCTTCAGAACACATGTGTGGGTTTTGAGCTCTAAAGAGCCAAAGAGTTTTGTTTTCAGATACATAAAAATGGATTTATGTGCCCTTTTACTATTGCTTTTGTTTCCTTACCAATCCCACAGACTTTTTGTTGAGCTTTTTTCAATATACATGGAACAAACCGAATGATAATTTACCTCAATCTTGTCCTAAACAACCTGAGTTTCCTAATCCTGCTGTAGCAATTTACTTGAGGTCTTGCTAGCATAGAAACCTTCTTCAGACCCAGAATTCCATAGTCGATTTTTAGGAAAATAATATAATGATAGTTCTCCTTATATATCCTCTCAACTTCCAACAATAATCCTCTGAACTTTTTACCTTCCTAGTTCGCTTTATGACAATTGCTTGCTCATGTGTTCTTTGCTCATATTCTGTTGAGCTTGCCTCTAATAGGAAAAGGCTGAAGGAAAACTCAATTAACCAGGAAGTTTTTAAAAAACTAAGCACTATAGATTATTGTTCAGATACCTATTCAGTAGTGAATGTTAACTGTTAATATATAGCCCCATTGTCTGCTGTTTTCTGTGATTCACTATTCTGTCGAAATACTTTAAAAATAGCTGGAGCATTTTGCAGTTTATAGCAGTTTTGCACAGACACACACAGGAGTCAGATTGAAGCCAAAGCAGCAGTGCTATTGAGACAGTTTCCAAGTTCCTTTTGGGAAGGATGTTGTGCCAAAAATAAAATGAAATGCAAGAATAATGTGAGTGTATGCAGCTTTTCTGAGAGTTATCTGCTCTTGAGGTAGTTGTTGGACAGACCTGAGAAAAGTTCTGTACTTCATGTGTGCAGAACAAGAGACACTGTCACCAAGGGCTTACCCTGAATGCAGAGGTGATGGTTGAAGGGTTGAAAAGAAGATGCTTCTCTTGGGGATTTATGGAGTTTGTCCAAGACTGAGTAGAGAATCTGAATAACACAGCTATTAAATCCAAATTCCCAGCATCCCTATCTGGAGTCTTTAGTGCAAGACAGAAAGGAACAAGTCCTGCAAGGAGACTTTGTTCTTTCAAAGTTATTTCAGGTATAAAGTCAAATGCTGAGACACCCTGGAATGACTAACTTTGTTTCTATGCTGTCTAGCCCTCCAGCATCCAAGATTTCTGTCCTGGTACCATCAGACTGCCCAATGTCATGTCTCACATCCAGTCCCTGGCAGATTTCTTGTAACCAATCTTTGAGACTCAAATCAAGGGACATCCTTAGAGAAGCCATAACCCAAGTGATAACCCCTGTGTGTTTGTGTATGGCAGAGGAATTGAGTGCCCTTCCTTCCACTCAGAGAGCAGAGTGATTGCCTAGAAACCCTTCACCAAGCGAGTCTTGTGTCTGTGTGGTAACTGTGAATCTTGGACTGCTCTTTTTAAGATACACTGTCAAGTTAGGAGAAAATACCCTTTCCCAGCCAGGGTGCCATCACATATGTAAGAAGGAAATTGAGGAGAAAAAGTGCTGCCCAGGATTCTGGGGTACAGAGTGCTATGGTAAGTTGTTCATCTTTTTATGACACTCTCTAGCTGTTGAGTAAGTTAAACCAGTTTTAATAGGGCATATTAAATATGGAGTGAGGTGGTTAATTTTCATTTATTAGATCTCTGTTATCTGTTTTGGAGGTTCAGAATATAATGGGGAAGGAATCTCTTTGCCTTAGTTGAGTTGAATCCTCATACATTTAACACATAACAAAACCTCCTCTGGTGGAACTTCCTTGTGTCTCTTCTTTAAAAATAAGCTTTTGGAAAGGGATGTTTTTGTTCCTCTTTAAAAAAGTTTCCAAAGGAAGAGGAAGATATTTCTTTCTCAGTCCCTCTAGTCTGCAGTGCCTGTGCCACGTGTGCTCTTGTACAGTCTGCAGTTAGTCAGTCATTCATCCACAGAAATACTTAGCAATTCCAACCCCAAGAGAAAATAAACATCCTAAAGCTCCCACTCAGGTTTGTGCCAAGTAATGATAATTTGTTTTGTCTTGTCTTAAAGATCCAAAAGCAAGATCTACTAAGCTAAACACTTCTCCTATGATTGACTGATTGCTGGAATATTTCCAGTCTTGCAGAAAATGGGAGATTGTTGGAGTGCTTGAGCTTGTCCTCGCACAAAGTGATTTGAATAAGCAACTGGTTTCTTCAGGGGAATCACATAACTGAAGTTATCAGAAATAGTCCCCAGAATTTGGAGGTACCCCACTCCAAAGATGCGTGGGCCATGTTTTTCTGAGCACACTTGCAGCTCTTCACAAAGCCAGGGAGATCTGAAAATGTCCAGTATCTTTGCAAAGCAGGCTCTGGTCTGTCCTGAGTTTGAGAGCTACCCTTGGATGTTTGATACCACCTCTCACTGATGCTAGTGGCAGTGGCTCAAATTCAAAACATGTTTCAGTGCTTTTGTGGAAATTTAGTTAGTTATGGCCCATTGGGACTTTTCCTTAGACTTTTAATAAAAGGCTTTTCTTAGCAAGCAGCCAAACTTCTCTTTGGTGCTGTTCTTGGCCATATTCACCAGCTCTGGGCCAGTGTATTGGAAAAGGATGCATGGACTTTGCTTGTGAAGAGGCAATTGTTTTTGTACAGCTGTAATGACTGTGGGAAGAGGAACTGGAAAGGGGGGATATAGTGCAGGTTGTTCACTCTAACCCTTTCTGGCCTGTCTCTTGCCTGCTAGAGTGTCCAGGTGGCTCTCAAAATCCCTGCAATGGCCATGGGACATGCATGGATGGTATGCAGCAGAATGGGACTTGCCTCTGCAAGGTTAGTGCAAAATTTATTCTGAGGGTGCTGTGCTTTTGTCAAAGGGAGCAGTATAACATCTGTGCAGATGTGCAGGCGCTTTGGATGAAGGCTGCCTTCCTGCTTGGAAGGTGATTAGAAGCTTCTTTCATTACAGTATCAGTGTCTGTGGTGTTCCTAGAGGTTGGTGCAGCCTGCAATAGCACTAAGACACCATTGGTGAGGGTATGGAGTTGGGAAGGAATTGTAGGGAGAAATGAAGAAATAATTGCATGAATTTAACCTTCTGATCAGTTAAAATTATCAGTCTGTGGCTGCAAGAAGCTGTGAGATACTCGACTCTTAATGAGCTACACTTTTTCCAGACTTGGATGATATACTTCACAAAAACTCTTAAGGTCCTGCACCTTAGCAGGTAGATCCTCCCTCTCTCAGGAAAAGCAGGAAAGACCAGAAAGCTTATTTAGGACAGATTTTTTTTTTTTAATTTATAGCTCCAGATTTAGTACAACAAAAGCATAAACATTTCCTGCACATTTGAATCATATAGAGAAGTGTTTCTAAAATGTTTAGCTTAATGGATCAGTGTCAGACATGGAATTCTCTCTTATGAACTGTATGTTTTACAGAATCCTTATTTAATAGCATTGTTAGCTAAACTCCTACCTCTTAGGTCCTTCTTTGAAAAAAGTTTATTGTGGCTTTAACTCAAAGACAGCTAATGCCAGTTAAAATATATGCTGAAGGCCCCTAAACCCTGTAAAATCAATGTGAATTGTCCCATCACTGAATTCCATATTGCTTATTCAGAGAGATATCAGAAGCCAGCTGGTACATTCCTGTGGCCAAGACATTGTTTCCTCAATGCCCACCAGAATTTCTCTGGCATTTTTCATGGTGTCTGTGTGTCAGCCTACACCATGATCTTCTCTGCCATGGGGGCTGATTAATGCGACTAGAGCACTGTCTTCCCTGGATGGCCTCAGCTGTCACAGAAAATCAGAAATGGGGAGAGAATTTGAGCTATAGCAATGGGTGGAACAATGGGTGTGCAATGATACAGAAAAAAATAACATCTGGGACATTTTGTGGCCCTTTTAGGAGCAATACAGTGGGTTTGCCTGCCAGAACTGTCGAGATGAAAATCGATTTGGCCCAGACTGCCAGTCAGGTAAGAATGAGTAATTCAAGTGAAACAACCACAAAAATAATGGAGAGCCCTCTCTACAACATTAATGCACTCAGTGCTGTTTCTCATATGTGGCATTTTTGGAAGCAATTTATGACCAATGCAGCCTGGCTGTCAAAGGAGACCTTTTGACCAGTGCCTGGTCCCCTTGTATCCACACAGGTGAGATAGGTGTGGTCTTGGTGATTGTATTCACACACCACCCACAATGTTGGGCTCACAGATGCAGTAGGTCCTTATAACACAGCCTCCTTCCATATGGCCTGCAGGTGACTTACAGGACTGGGAAATTAAAACACATGCCTGAAAAGCTGGTCTAGATCTATAGGGCAGTACTTTGTCTTGAGACCAGGACATGTTGTTTGTCCTCTCTAAGTTCTGATTGGCATGACCTATTTTTAAAAGGAGTTACATTTGTTGTGAATTGTTGTTGGGAAATTATGGTGCCAAGTCCAGGGCAGTTGGCCAATGTATGCCTGGAGCCTTGTGTGTATTGCCTAGTAGCTGAAGGTCAGTCAGGTTTGTCTGGACTTTCTTGCAGTGTGTGACTGTGTGCACGGGGAGTGCAACAGCAGCATCGCTGGGGATGGAACCTGCACGTGCTATGGAGGCTACACTGGACCCAGGTGTGACCAAGGTAAACACATTGGTAGCTTCAGGGGAGATCTTAGAGATAAACTGTGATATGGGCTTGGGTGGATGAGTCCCAGGAGTTGCTGGGGGCAATGAACATTCTGAGAATGTAGAGAGAAGATGATCACAGAATCATTTGGCTGGAAGAGACCTTTAAGATCATCAAGTCCAGCCATTAACCCTGCACTGCCAGGGTCCCTAAACCATGTCCCCCAGCACCACATCTACGCGGTCTGAGCACTGGAGATCTGTTGGGGTGCTTGAGCCTGTTCTCCTACAAAGTGATCTGAATAAGCAACTGGTTTCTTCAGGGGAATCACATTCTTCAGAGGGAAAAGCTGGGGTCTGCTTCCTGCTCTGTGACAGTGACAGATGTACCATCTCTTTGTGTCTCTGTCCTTTCTCTGGAAACCAGATAGATCCTTTCTTCCCTCTAATCCTTGCAGGACCCAGCTACTTAGACTCCTTCTGTCCCCTGTTTTTTGTGCCAGCCTGGGGGCTTCTGAAAGCCACACATGCCATTTCCATATATTTTGTGAGGTACATTGTATCTTCCAGCAGTGTGCTGCACACTCAAAGGGAAACTCTTTGCTGTAATTCCAGAGCTTC
Source organism: Corythornis vintsioides (assembly GCA_025447755.1). Lineage (NCBI taxonomy): Eukaryota > Metazoa > Chordata > Aves > Coraciiformes > Alcedinidae > Corythornis > Corythornis vintsioides. The sequence goes on from JAOEGS010009588.1 coordinate 47,550, forward strand.
CTCTCTGCAAAGATGTGACATGCGAGGCCAACAGCGAGTGTGTGGTAAGGGAGGGGACAGCCATGTGTGACTGCAAGCTGGGCTACAGAAGAAGTGGGAGCATTTGCCAAGGTGAGGAACTTCTCTGTGACACTAAATGGTCCCTTCTTTGAAAAAAATCCTACTGATCTGGTATCACTAGATGGATTTGATTACTGTGAATGCTATGCCTACTTCACTGCAGAGGCTTAAGAACTTGGTTTTTAGGAATCCCTCTGAGATTAAGGGCTAAATTGTTGTCTCTCCTCTCACTTGGTCCTGAAAGCAAGAAATTAAAGTTGCAAGGATAAGGATTTTGGCAAGTCCATACCACTTCAAATAATAAGGTGTGTAATTGGAGGATTTCTTCACCAGTTTGAAATCTTGTTTGTGAATTGGTTTTGTTATAATAAAGTTAGTAAGATGCATGTGATTAGCTAGCTATGGATAGCTCTGTTTTCACTGGCTTTTGTACTTTTTGCTGACCAAACTGCAGTTTCATGTATCCTCAGATGTGGTGAAAATTCGGAAGTAAATTTAAGTGTCCTCTGTCACTCACAGTTCTGTTACTGAAGTAACATGAATATTGTATCACCCAAATTCTCAGATTAAACAAAACAAAACAACCAAACAAACAAAAAAAAAACCAAAAAAACCCAAAACAAACAAAAAACCCACAAAACCAAAAGATCTGCTAAATGAAACAATTTTATGTTCCTAGGAAATTTTAGCAGTGCAATATTATAAATTCCTTATACTCCATGTTTTCCAGGTCTTGCATTCAGCTGTGCTGCAGTGAGTGCTCTTTCAAAAACAGAAATTTGGTTACTCTCACCTCTCATCTCTTTAATTACAGCTCAGGATCCTTGTGCTCCTTCTCCATGTTCCCCCTTTGCTGCGTGTAAGGTTCTTGGACCACAAAAATATCAATGTACCTGCAAAGAAGGATTTCAAGGAGATGGGCAGATTTGCCAGCCCATAAATCCTTGTGTTGACAACAATGGAGGCTGCCCAGAAAACTCTACGATTTGTATTTATAGACGTCCAGGGGAGGTAAGGGCATTAACAGCATGTCCACAACCTGAAAGGGTCTGAAAAATGGCTGAGAAATTCTTCAAATATGTTCTCTATTGTATTAGTTAAATCCACTCTCCTTACCTCAGATTTTGCAAAGGGAAACAAGACATCTCTTTTGTGGAGTGACTTATTGGGTAAAAGATGAAGAATGCAGCTCTGTAATTAATCACTGTGTTGCCTTCCCTTAGGCATCTTGTATTTGCAAGCCTGGGATGAGCAGAAGAACTCCTTCATCTGAGTGTTCTGTATTTCCCAATGACTGCCGGCAGTATTTTTGCGATGTGACTGCCACGTGTGAAATTAATTCCCAAGGGAATCCTAGGTAAATCAGTTTAAGATTTCTAATAAGGAAGCTTATTCTGCAGCTGGAGTGGAAACTGAGTTTGGATGAGCTGTTTTTTAAGAAACTGAGAGCAAACTGAGAAGAATGGCCTGAACACCTTTTGAGAAAACTCTGCTTGTAACAATCCCATTGAAAGTGAAGAGTTTTACATTGGTCATTGTAAATTTTGGCATTTGGTTCTATAAGATGTTTTAAATATGTGGCAGCAGAGTCTTTTGTGATGTGAATTGGAGATGTATTTCCCCAAGCTGGTGGTAGTAGTAGGGTATTATCAGTTAATAATCACATTTGTCCACATTTGATTCTGAGGGCTAAATCTTTGGCTCTCCTTCCACTCAGGCATGTAAGCAAGAAATAAATTAGAGTTGCAGATTGACAGGGAATGGGGAAGTTGAGGGAAGAAACACCAGACTTCATTTAGACCTCTGAAGCAGAACACTTTTAAGTTCACAGAATCACAGAATAATCACGGTTGGACCTCCTATATCATTGAGTCCAACCATACCTACAACAATAAAACCTAAATACCCAATTATTTAAAAAAAATCCCCACAGATAACCCTCTACATACCTGCCCCTAGAGCATGTCATGAAGCACCAAGCACTCATTTCTTCAATATCTCCAGGGATGGCAACTCAATCACCTCTCTGGGAAGGCTGTTCTAGTGCCTCATAAGCTGATACTCCTTAGATCAGAAGTATTGCCAGATCTAGGACCAATTTTGCATAATGACTTCCCAAACACCAGAGAAAGCTTCACTGAGGATTTTGTGTGTTACCAAGAAAAGCTGGAGGGACTGTAGAGGGAAAGAGCAGTCCCATCTCCTTGACCTTTCCCTCTCCAGTGCTGGTAAAACTGTTAGCATCCACCTGCATTTTGTGTGCTCCAGGCTGGAGCTACAACACGGTGGCTTCCCTTTCTGAGGATATGGCAGCAAAGTGCAGGACGCAGTGTTCAGAACAGTCCTTGCCTTAGTCCATCTGTTCCCCAAGAGCTGGCACTTAGCCCTCTGAGGCTGGAGTGATGTCAAACTCCTCCTGTGTCACATCTCATTGCATTCCTGAAACAGAAAGAACAGAGCTAATACTTGGACAACACCCAAACGGGAAAAACGTGGTTATCGGCCAGTGATGTTAAGCAGTATCTGAGTAATGACTATAAATCCGTGTGAATCAGGACAGAGATTTTCACATGTAGATAAGCTTTTCTGGAAAACTCATTAGCCTGGCTGGGGCCCTCATTAAGTCTAAGATGAACCATAGCTAACCAATGTGCTTGAGCTGTCGCTTCTCACTGAAGCTGACAGGTCACATGGAGCTGTTTGCTAGATTTTCACTTAGTCTGTGATTTTTTGCACATTACTTCAAATTTTCAAGTGCTGTAATGACTGGTACTGACTGACTATCTGGTCAGAGAAGAGTCAATAACTATCTTGTGGCTATCTCTACCCTGGAGTCTAAAGCAGACAATCCTTATGTTGATCGTGTCTGAGAAAACATCTTCATTCTCTTTGGGTAGGTCAAAATTTGTTTGCACTCAGGAAGTGTGCAGCATTTTTCCTGTCAGTTTAGGCAGAATTTACTAAGCTCTTACCTTCACTTTAAAGCTGGGATTTATCTTGCAAGTGTAGATACTGACATGTTTCTATGTACATTTCTTGAATATGTTGCAAACTGGTTTTTAACAGTTTGTTGTGTTTCATTCTTGTCTCTTAGTTGTGTGTGTAAAGAAGGGGAGATTGGCGATGGGAGAAGTTGCTATAAAGATCTCTTGAGTGAGATAAATCAGCATAATTCAAGAGGAAGGTTTGCTAGGAAACTAAACATCGCCAGGAAAATGTTTGGTAAATGTCTCTTGAATTTGTTTGGGGAATGGAGCAAAGGTGGGAACAAGAGTGTGTCAGGCAAGGCTAAAAGTCTTTCAGCATAATAGGTCATTTCACAGTGTATGACCACAGACTGAAAATTAAACACATCACATCTCTGAACTGCTGTTACCAGTTCAGGATTGTGAATTGAGGAGATTGTTGCAGAGATCTCTGTAGGTAAATATTAGGTATTTTATAGTCCTGGTAAAGGCTGTGCCATATCTGAAGGAGAGGGAAAACTTGCCTTGGAGGTGTGATTCAAATCCATTCGTATCAAACCACTCCACCTGCAATATTCAGTTTGAAGGCCCTGAGATCTTTCAGCTGTCACACAGTTTTCTAGTGGCCCTGCTTGGGGCTCGTGTGTGAGGGGACCTCTACTTAGTAGACCATCTACTAAGCCCTTACACAGCATCCATGCCAGCATGCACATGTGAGTGGCTATTGTAGAGAAGAAAAGGCTTTATTCTATGCACCATGGGACTTCCTGAGTGTGGAATTGCTTTGCAAAGCACAAAAGAGTGTTTCAGGACCCATGTGGAGAGTGATATCCGTGAAGATTAATTTTTGCTTCACTGTAATGCAAGAAAAGAATCCTTTAGCTCACACTGAATAATGTATATGTTACATACCTCTCCAGCTCATCCTCTGCACAGTCTTCTCTATCACCACTAACTTGACAAGAGTATAGAGATAGGACTCAAAGCTCAGCTTAGCTTTTGTTAATACCCCTCCCTGTTACTGTCAATGTTACCAACACTCATTTTTTGCATGTTTTCCATAATGATCTGTGCTATGTGCAACCACATGAAGATCTCCAGTTTGCTATATTCTGTGCAGTGAGACTTAATACCTAATGACTGCTGGTGATGGGGAGTTTGCTGATGAGCCATTGACAATCAAGGGAAGACTGACAGCTGTGGGTTTATAGCAGCTTGTAAAGAAGTATTTAGTCTCAATAAATCATGATGATACCCAAAAATTAGTTGTTTCAAGGCGAAGACAGAGGACAGTTGGCCCAATAATAAGGTAGCGAGCATGTGGGAACAAAATTGTTATGAATATTCTGCAAATTTCAACAATGATTCAAAGTGTACCATTCACCAGCAATCCTCCAGAAATCTTGTGGGCAAGTGCTTAAAACTAATAGCAACCAAGCTGGGCTGTGACAGCAATATCAAGCTCACTCTGGTTCTTTGTAAACAAGCACCAGTTACTTGCATCAGGCCAAAAATGTGTTGATTGTAATGTGCTGTTAACAAGAGGAATAACTGTTGCTGGAGGTAAACTACATGCCAAATAACTACTTCACATTGCCACTCTTTTTACAGCTTCTGGTTGCTCAATGTTGCTGACTAATTATGGGCCTTTCACAGTCTTTGTACCATCCCTTCTTCCCATTCATGACAGAATGGACATTAACGTAAGTGCTCTTGGATTTAGCAAATTTTCGCTGTCCTAAGATCCTTTCCTGCTAAAGTTCTGCAGCCTGTAAAAACTGATTGCCACATCAGAGAGGAACGTTGGAAGGCAGTATTTATAGAAGCAATCTCTTGGGAAGATGTCTTTCCTTTTTTTTTTGGTGGTTTTTTTTTTGTGTTTTGTTTTGTGCGTGGGGGGTGTTTTGTTGTTGTTGTTTGTTTTTGTTTTTATTATATTGTGTTTATTGCAGTAGGTTTTACAAAGTTTATGCCTACAGCTGGGCTATCCATCATTAGGATGAGAAGGTATAGAAGTCCTTTTCCCAGGACAGAGATAAAAATCAGCACACTTGAGCTGCAAATGCAGCCCACACAGTAGATATTTTAATGACATGCTAGGCGAAGTGCCTTTGGTATTTCAGGTGGCAGCTAGCTTGCAGCTAGCAGATATGAGAAGAGAAATGGCTTAAAAATAAGCCTGTTAGACCAACCCCTTTTGAACACTGTGTTTCAAACTGGTTTAGAAATAGCATTCCTCTGCTTGATAGCAAAGTTGTCTAAGCAGCAGCAGTAGTTCTCACAGAGAGTTTAGGGAGCAACTGCTAGCCTGCAAATGCTGGGGACATTAGCTCTTTCCTGCTACCTTGTTGAGCAGAGATTTCCACTAACACAAGCCAGTCCCTGTGCCTAAGTCATCATGCAAACTTCTGGATTAATAGAAAATACACCAGGAAAGGTCTCTGAGTTATCTAGGCTACCCATTCCCACAAGGATCAGTTCCACCTAAATCAGTATGGACAGAGGATTGTCTTAAACACCAGTGATAGAAAACCCAGAAAAGAAAGGAAGTCAATGTAAATTCAGCAGCTTAGATCTCCTATGTGGTCAAAGATTGTGTATGGGGAGCTTCAGCAAATTTATAACCTGGAGCATGCAAGGATAATTTTTAAACTGCCCACACAAACAGAAGCAAAAGATTTGCCACAGTGATACTCCAGTGAACCATAATGAAGAGGGAAGCTCAGTCTTGTATGCTAAGAATTTCTATGTGTGTGTTAGCTGGGAAAAAGATAATGTTATGTCTCTTTCAGTAAATAATGTTTTTGAAAGAATATGTCACTTATCTTCTGTGTGTGGTCTTTATTCCCCAAAGGATACCACTGCTGAGCATCTGTGCAGAATGCACATTGTTCCTGGTCTGCATTTGGTAGAAGACATGGTAAAAGCCAAGACCATGTGGACCTTGTCAGGACATCAGCTGACATTCAATAACCAGGTAAAAGGTCTGAAGTCTTGGACAACTGCTTTCATGTAAGACTGACTGGAGCTTGAACACAGTTTTCTTGGTGTCTTTCTTAACCATAAAATCTTTTTCTTTAATCAACCTGCCCACTGTCAGAACAGCAAGCTACTTTCTGGAGTCTAAAACAAGGGGATTCAAGACCAGAAACCCCAAGCAACCACTTCTCCCATCTTGCAGATAACCAATTAGCCAGAATCTGAGTTGTGAATGGCTTTTCCTTGGTCTATGTATGTATTCTGGAGAAGAAACCTTTCCCCTACACTGTTAGCAGCTACAACATGGAGGTTACTGACATGGCAGCAAAATCTTCCTTCAGACTGAATGCTTTGAGATTGTGTGCTTAGAAACAGCCAGATGCTGAATATGTTCTCTACCAGCTTCCATTTTCCCCTCTTTCTGTTTTATTTTTCTTAGTTGTCCTAGCAAAGAGTTTTTCTTCATTATATTCTGATATGGAAGGCTTTAATCCCCTTTTCCCCTTTTCAATTGACTCATATTTTCCAGCATTCACTGTTCTCTCTCCATCCTGCACTTTTCCTGCATGCACGCTCACAGCTGGCCAAGGCAGAGCCTTATGTTTCCTGAGTATCCAGCTTTGGCCTTGAGGTCTAGGTCATAATACATGCACCCTGAATGCATCAAAAGGACAAAACACTGTTCAGAGCTGGGGAATTCAGACTGAGCTTGTGACAATCCTTTTAAATTTATTTCCTGTTTGTTTACTCATGAGTCTTTTGATCTGGGAAGTTTGCCCTCCCCTTCCTTTGTTTCAGACAGAATCCTCAGTGATGTCATCTACAGTTCAGGGAGGGGAGCAGCAGTTCAAGAAATGAAATTGAGGAGGTTCTGCTTATGGCTGCAGCACCAATACCTTGATGCTTAGTTTGTAGGTTACCCTTGGAATACCCCTATATACCCAGCTTCAGTGCATGGTTGTATATGATACAGCAGGATCCAATATATGCCTTATAATACAGTGAGCCTGACTGATCTGGCTTTCTGGAGATTTCTGGCTTTTTAAGCCAATAGAAGTTGCAATTAAATCTGTAGCTCCAGAATGGCGTCCAAATTCCATACTCCAGCATGCAGAAGGCTCTGAGCCCCTCTCTTTGCACTTGGCAAACTGATGCAGCAGCTACTTGGTGGTCACAGCACCCTTCTGTGATCCAGAGCTGGATCAAGCATCATTCACAAGCAGACAAACTTAATCCTAGAGCTGGTTGTCCCAGATTAGGTAGGTTTAAAATACCCCCCAGAATCAAAATATTGCCCAAACTCAAGTAAGAGGTGGAATGAATGCTTCCCTACCCGCAGGCCACCCCTTAACTTTACTTTCTCCAGAGTACCTCTGATTGAGCCTTCACCTCCCTGACCTATAGGCAGAGAACACCTAAGGGAACCATGATTTGTAGATCTATAATAACACAGGTATATCAGAAGAAAGTAATCTTTTCTTATTATCCAGCCATACATCAAATCGTTCCGATATCAAGATCTGCCAGGGGAACTGTACAATGTTCTGCAATCAAACCTACCAGCAGCCAATGGCATCATTCATATCATTAACACCATAAGGAAGAAACCCAACACTGACAACCTCAGAAACCCACAGGTACACAGACATTACTATTTCTTCTTTTTTATGTGACAGCAGAATAAACACCAAAAAAATCTATTTTCATCAATAAACTTCAAAATCAGTGAGACTTTTTATAAAGGGAAAAGGCTATTTATTTTGGTTTCAGCTTCTAATAAGGCCTGTTAGGCACTATTATGTCATACCATTAAAAGTAGCTACTAGCACTGCATAAGGTAGATACAGACCTTGCAATGATGCTTTTACAGTACTTGGGTGAGTAGAGAGTTCTACTTTCATGAGTAAGATCATTCCTTTCATTAAAAAATAGCTCTTTTTCAGTTGTATCTTACAGGATTAAGACTGAAAAAGTATTTTTCCTATAAAAAACAAGTAAGATTTTTTTTAGGCAGTCTGTGCTGCATTTTGAAGTTATAAACAAAAAGTTGTCTCATTTAAAATGATGACAAATAATCATTAGACTTTTGCATTTTTAAGCCTTATGATTTTGACATTCCTGAAGGCTCATTCCTTGCTAGGTAAACTGGCCAGTACACAGGGTTTGAAGACTTTGAGGATGATGGTGTCCTGTAGATCTTTACGTACAAAGCACAAGCATAAACTGGCCAAGGGCATTCCAGTATGTGCTCAGACCTGCTTCAGCCCCAGCCATTTTTTGACTCCTTGTATCTTCTTGCAGAAAACCATTGGTGAGATCCTTGCATCAATGGAGATCTTCAGTAGATTTGAAACCATACTGGAGGTAAGTATGTGAGTTTGTGTCTGCCCCAGCAAGGTGTGACATCACTGCTGTTGCAAAGTCTGCTGCTGGTTTTGTGGGAATTTTGAATAATGTTTAAATACATCTCCTCTCTTTTCTGTGGCATTTCTTATTTTGTGTATTTTTCATAAGCAAATCTGATGGAAAAGGTCAGTTTTCACATCACAGAGGATCTGGCACAAGCAGCAAGCATATACCTCTCTTTTCCATCTGCTTCCCCACCTCCCTTTCATCTCTCCCCTGGAGAGTTTGTTCTCCAGAGCATGCTTAGTTTTTGAGCACTGTCAGGACAAAGAGTGAAGGTTTCATGACTGCTCATGCCAAGCTAGATTGTAGCTACCAGGTTTGGGAGGGTAGATCTCTAAATAAAAGCAGCCCTTGAGTTATAAACCTTTTGAGGCTGCTTCCCAGGGATTCATAGTTAGTATTTTCACTAGGGACAGACTGATTTCCCTTTTACCCCCAGCAGAGTCATCTGGACCTGCTCTAGCATTGCTCACAACAGTTGTGGCCTGCTCACAGCTCCGTGGCTGTTAGTTTGCAAAATTCACTAACTGCAACTGTAATTATAGACTTTATTAGCTTTTTCTTCTTTTCAGGCAAAAAGATACAGTTTTAGTCTGTGTATAATGTACTTGAGTGCTTAAAGCATACAGGGAACATTAACCCTGTGCTCCCTTGTTCACATTAGCTGCATTCACACCAGTGGCTTCACTGTCTGTGCAGCTGTTTTTGAGGCATTTATGACTGTGTTGTATTACATACCTGTCCTTCATGTCCAATTGCCTCTTGTACACATTTGCTTTTCAATAACTCTGCCTCTACCTTCTTGTTTAGGGTTTCCTGCCCCTCCCTGGCAGACTCCCCCCCACTAACTCATGCTAGAACCACCATGAATGAAATCTTTTATTGGTTTTGCAGAACTGCGGCCTGCCGGCAATATTGGATAGACCAGGCCCCTTTACTGTGTTTGTACCCAGCAATGATGGTGTGGATCAGCTGAGAGATGGAAGGCTCATTTATCTTTTCACAGAGGTAGAGAGCTCATCATACCTTAAGACATCCTGAGCTAGCCATGTTGCACTAGGCTGTGCTGGAATGGCTTGTGCCATCTGATCACTGCCAAAAGTTCCTCCTGGAGATGGCTAAACCACGTCTCTGTTTCTGTGAGGCTCTGGGAGAAAAGAGAATGCTGATGGATCCTGCAATGAGAAATGTGGTTAGCCAGATTGTTTAAATCTGTTTCCCTTTCTTTCCTCACCCCAGCTTTGGCTAGGGGGAAATGAAGGAACTTATTTGCCAAGTGAATTCACTACTGTAGCACAGTAGCATTCTCAGTGATTGGCTAAAAGAAAATGTAGATACATCCTCTTACTCCTGAGCATGGAAGGGGTATCTAATTCTTATGTTATCTTCTTTCCTTAGGGCATAAATAAGCTTCAGGAACTTGTGAAACATCATATTTACACTTCAGCAGCGGTAAGGCGGGCAGCTCTAATTGCAGATAACTGGGGTCCTTTGGGCCAGCATATTATCAGCTGCGTTGTTCAGCAGAGATGTCAGTGTCAATTACTTCTGCTGCTAATTCTTGGACTTCCCCTGGAGAAGCACAGATGTGATTCAGGATCTGATGAGGCAAAACATTTACCATGAAGGAGGTTGCTAGAAGGGACTGCTTATGCTCATCCATCACGAAACTCTGGGTTTTCTGAAAGTGATGGTGCCCTTAGTTGGATGGCCTTTACAATGAAGTATTGTCTGGTGGAGCTCACTGCAGGCAAATGCTCTCTTGTCATCACTTGGTTAAACTATTGACTAGGAGCATAACAATGATGAACTTCCTTGGCCTACAATTTTCCTACAACACTTATAGCAGCCACAAAAATGCTACAGGTGATCAGAGAACTGGTCCACACTCCCTGCTGCTTTTCCTCTCAACCTGGGCTCCACTGGTAGCTAAAGTTAGAGATGGAGAACTAATGCTAGCAAGTCTTTGATCTGACCCAGTATTGCCCATTCTTGCACCAATATTGCTGTGTACTGTAATGGTAGGGTAAACAAAATCAATACAGTGCACCAATAAGACATTGTACAACCAACAAAATAAATGTTTAAAGTTGGATAAAAAGTTGTGGAGGAAGTGGAATACTCAAGAATTGTGGTACAGTATCATATCCCTCATTAAGAAATGTCTATCATTCTTATTTATTAAGTCAGAATATGTTTCTGGCTGAGATTTCATTGTTTATTGAATACGTCCTGGAAAATACCCCTACTTGCAGCTGTATTAGTAAGAGAAACTACCAGTGAAACTGGAGTTCAGCTGTGTGGGACTGTTATGCAAGGAATGAAATCCAAGGCTGCTGTTGCCAGCACATCAGTACTGCTGTGTTTGTGGTATTTCCTTCTGACCATTTATTTATGTTTAAGGTGTTTCATCAAGTGTAAATATTAGTCAAGTTCCCTTTAGAGGGTTTTTTAAGTGGTGGGAATCATGGAAAGGTTCTGTGAGCTGTAATGAAATGACCCTGCTTTTTCATGGTATTGTCTCCTTGTGTTTCCATTTCAGGTGACTGTAGAGAAACTCATAATGATGCCACACATTGTTACCATGGCTAACCAGATACTTACCATCAACATCAGTGCAGATGTAAGTAAGAATAAAAGCCTTTCTGGGCAAACCCTCCTATGCAAGTCTGCACGTGGTTCTGAACAATGTGGTTGCAGCATATTTCTGCTTCCTCCTCTGCTTAAAAAATTAGACTTAAATTAAGTCATTGAATTAGTTTGCTTCTTATTCAGCCTGTGGCTCCACTAAGAGGCTTGGCCATGTGTGTGCTTGCACTTGATGTTGTGTTCCATCTGTTTCCTGCATTGGCTTTATGTAATTGATACAGTCTAATGGACTAAAATACAGCTAAATTGTGTTTCTGCATCAGGGAAGAATTCTGATGGGTGAATCAGGGATCCCCTTAAACATGCGAGACATTGTGGCATCGAATGGTATTATTCATACCTTGGATGGCATCTTCATCCCTCCTTCAATAATTCCCATTTTGCCTCACAGATGCAATGAGGAGCAACATAAAATTGTGACAGTAAGTCAGCTTCTCCCATTCTTTGCTAGCAGGTGCTGTAGACCGCACACTCACCTGGAGGGACAAAAACAAGCTGTGTAAATTGCATGTGGGAAATGTGTTTGCTCTGAGAGGTGTCCTGATGTGAACTTAGGTGGTATCAGTACTGTTGGTGTTTCTTCTGCTACCACTTGGCACTTCTTTCCTGGCAAACAGCAAATGTTGCCTGTAGGTTGTTGTTCTTTACTTGTACCTGTCCTACCTTTGTTTCAGAAGGTCATTTGCATTTTTCTAAGGCCTTATAGGATCTTCTTCTCACCAGAGTTGCTAACTCATCTGACAGTACTTTGTTCCCATCTCTATCAGCATTGGTGTCTTGTAGTCTGGGTAGGAAGCAGCCAAATACTGTGGTATTGGTACTGTATACTAAATACAAGGTAGGAGCTGCAAATACTGTGCAATATTCTCACCTGAAAAGCTTGTATACTTTATTTTAGGTGTTTGCTCCCCAGATTAATCATTGGTAGGTTACTGAAAAAAGATAATGAAGCTCTGATTAGGCAAGTGATCCCCAATTTGGAGAGACACAGTTAATCCCAAGTGTACAGAGGGTCCACATAACTTGCTGATTTAGTGAGGCCAGCTGTCCTTCCATCATAGCTGTGTGTCTAGTGGCTGAAAGACTGACAGGATGGAGATTGACCCCATCCTGCAGTCAGGTACAAGCATCTCCTCGAGAAAAAGGAGTCATTTTATTTGGTAAACTTATCCCCTTTCAGAGTGAAAATTACCCTCCTAGGAAAGTTTCTGTTACATGTTGTGATGTTTTGGATATATACTGGGAGCTGTAGCTCTGTAGCATTCTTGACATGGGGAATGGGTTCCTTTGAGAAGATTAAGTTCTCCCATCTTGATTTCTTAACAGGGCTCTTGTGTGAATTGTGATGCCCTCAACAACAGTGTTTGCCCACCTGGCAGCAGAGAAATGGTAAATATTTGTGGTTATTTAGGTAGTTTCTTCTTTGTATGATGACATACAGGCACACAGGAAGGCAATTTCTAACCCAAGATACATTCAAATAAATAGAGAGCAGGAAAGGCAACCAGTAGAGAGGCTCTTTAGAGGTTATGTATTCAGAATATGCATGCATTGTGGTATCTTGTTCACCTTGGCTCCTCTGTGAACTTCCTCAGCTCAGAGATAGGCAGTTAGTTGCTCTTTGCAGCAAAAAGAACAAACAGGAAGGTTACAGTGACTTCTTTTGTTTGTACAGGAACCAACGCTCTTCCCAAAAGAATGTGTCTACATCCATGATCCACAAGGCCTGAATGTCATGAAGAAGGGCTGTGCGAGGTACTGCAATCAAACTGTCATGGTAAGTGTAATGGACACCACATTTCTTTTGAAAGGAGCTCAGCTTTGCTCTGCCTCATTTATCAAGAGGAGCTTTGACTCCTTGGGCTGAGAGAGGTCTGGAGGGGAGCAAAAGGAAAGCTGTACTATGCAAACAGCCATTCCCAGGATCATCCCAGGAACTGGCTGCCTGCTTTCTCTTTGGCAAAGAGAACACGGGGTACCAACCTGCTGTAAATGTTAGAAAGCAGCTCTATTAAACCTGAATGCAATGAAAAAATAAAATAAAACATGCCAGTTCTGACCAGCCAAGCTGGAGGAACCCAGGAGACACATGGTGGGGTGTGATCTGAGGCACATTTTCTCTGAGAGTGCCCTGGTTTTAGCATTACTCTCAAAGGAAGCTGAGCACAGGGAAAGTGCTGTAAGCTGTGAAGTGATTGCATCCTGTTCATGAAACAGTGCCTGATGGATCAGGGAAATCTCTCTTAGTGGGTTTATGGTCCTCACATTTGTCTGCAGCTGCTGAGATCTCACAGTGACTACTATATGGAATGATTCATGGGTGTCTCGTTAAATACTTCTGATTGTCTTGTGACTGTTCTTCCACTGGTCAGTTGAGGCAAGGCCTACAATCCAGGACTGCGACATCCCTCCAAAGGCACACAGCAAAGATAAAGCAGGAGTGAGTGGACCAGCACTATTAAAGAAATAAAAGCTCATAGAAGACATGGACCTTATTTGTTGCAGACAGAGAGAGAGCAGAAAATAGTAATTTATTCTGAGAAGAATAGGCTGTGAGCAGAAAGAAGGGTACTGCTCAAAAATAATTTAAGTCCAGGAGCTCCTAGAAGCACAGATGCCCAATGAGACAGTCTTTTGGCTGATGGCAGAGAGGAGATATGAGGGTGAGATGATTCCAGGCAATTCTTGTTATTGTCATGACATACCTTACCAATATTACTTTGTTTTCAGAAACCTGGATGTTGCAAAGGGTTCTTTGGCCCAGACTGCATGCCATGCCCAGGGGGATTTTCCAGCCCATGCTACGGTCGGGGAAATGTAAGTATGAAAGATCTTGCAGTGCTGCAATAGCAGTTGAGGCACTGTGGTTAGAGAGTGTAGCTGTAGATAGGTACAATTCAGAGTTTCTGCCTGAGGGCTAAACCCACAGAGGTGGCAGCAGGAGATCCAGAGAGAATGGCACATACTCCATGGGTTTTCTAGCTCGAGTTCTAGTGTGGATCAGGTCATGGCTGCCGGGGACAGCTTTGGCTATGTGGGATTTTGTACTACTACCACCAGTCTTCAAAGTCCTACTTCTTACTGTAAGTATCAAAGTGCCTTTGATAAATAACAACACCTTGGCTTTGCCTCAGTTCCCTGAGTTTCCATCATTTTGGTTTTCCTTGTTTTCCTTGCAGTGCAGTGATGGTATACAAGGGAATGGCAATTGTCAGTGCTTTGAAGGTTTCAAAGGAATAGCCTGCCATATCTGTTCAAACCCAAACAAGCATGGCGAGAACTGTGACGAAGGTTGGTAATTCAGATAGAGACCAGAGGAAAATGTAAGGCAAGGATAGGGTGCAGGTGTGTGTATCCTGGATTCCCTTCTGACAAAGACCTCATAAAAGAAGTGAGGGAAATGTCATCATGGGTGTCCCTTCAAACAACAGTGGAGAAAACATGTCTAGTATGACAGCGGTGATGGGGGTCTTGGAAACATCAGCCAAATTTAGGTATCAGACTCTGATTAGATCTCTCCTGCTAGGAAAGAAAAGACATTTGACAAGGGCTTTGAACTTGATAGACTGAATATGAGCCTATCCTTATGGCCTGGAAAAGCCACAGACCCGAGTAGTCACAGGATCTCTTCCTTGGCCAGGTTTTGAGTTACAATGGATGTCTCTGAGCAGATGGCCCACTGTCAAGAGCAGATGGGATTATTATTTAGTATTACAAGAGGTTGTGAAGGAAAGGTGGGAATGCTGTCACCGTGGTGGATTCTTTTGTAGTTACTGATCTTACTCCATGTACTTGACAGACTGTGGCTGTGTCCATGGTGTCTGTGACAACAGGCCTGGCAGCGGTGGTGTGTGTCAGTCCTGGTCCTGTAAAGAAGGCTATACAGGGAAATTCTGTGACAAGACGTCCAAGAACTGTGGCCCAAGTGGGTTGTCCCAGTACTGCCACCAGAATGCTGTCTGCAGCCTCAATGACACAGCAAGGTCAGTCTTTTGGACATGCACATTCCAGGTGGGCACACTGACGCTGTACAGGCACACAGAGGCTATGTGGCTGCCAGCCCTGTCATGGTGTATATGTGTTTGTGTCCTTGTTGCAGCTAATGTGCTAGAAATCAGTCAGGTTCTTGCTGGCTTGAGAGCCTCCAGATGTCTTTTTGCTCTCTGCTGGCTTTCAGAAGAGGCTGCTTTATCCATATCCTTTCTGTGCTTATACGTTTAAGGTGCATATGCATGGATGGATATGAAGGTGACGGGTTTTCCTGCCAGCCCATCGACCTGTGCAGTCAGCCAGATCAAGGAGGCTGTTCTCAGAATGTAAGTGGGGTCAGACTATTGAAGCAAGGAGAAGCAGCTCCTGTCAGTAAGAGCAGGGATCCAGGACTCCTGGGACTGTTACAGATTCTATGTGATATCTTTTCCCATCTATAAGATGGCGTGGAATAACAGGTACCTTGACACAGTCGTCTTAAGGTTGTCAATCATTTGGGTTGGTGCCAAGACTCAGCACCCCAAGGAGATCTTGGCTGGCTTGCACCAGATATTTTGACAGCTACAGAGATCAGCTGTACGGATCATTTTTTTATTTGTATTGATTTTGCCCTCAAGCTCTTCCAATGCATTTTACTCTCTTGCTGTTCAGGCTGTTGCTTAACTATGAGCTCCTACTCAGATTTCTTGTAGCCATCATGCTACATTATTACCCTTAGTGCAAAACTGTGGTTGTTTATTATGGAAATGATTGCAAAATGGCCAGACTTCATCGTAATTTAGATCCCTTAGTGAGAGGAACACAATGGGCTGTGTAGAAGGAAATAGGAAGGCACTAGGTATAAAGTATGTCTTTCTTGAGGTACACCTGCCCTCCATCATTGATTCCATCATGACTGATTACATCAAGAGATTGTGCTCCTCCTCCTCAGAGAATATTGCTTCTGTGATGGAAGAGTTTTACAGGATGGTAGGAATTGCTCTGGGAGTTCTGAGAACCCTAGACACAACTGTCTGACTCTCTTAAAACATAAAATACTTCCAGAATCATTTTATTATAAAGTTGTCTATGACCTTTCTGGAGAAGATGCGTCCCTCGCCCACCCCCAGTGCTGGAATCAGAATTGGTCATTCAGAAATTCTCCACAATCTGATGAAGGAGATTTGTGGCTGTGTTTACACCACACTCCTTCCTTTCTTCTGCTGAACATCATGATTTTTTATCTCACTTCTCTTGAAGGCCCTGTGCACCAGTACGGGCCCCGGCACCGCCACCTGCCAATGCAACACAGGCTGGACTGGAGATGGGAAGGCCTGTGTGGCTATAGACAACTGCATGCTGGAGAGCAGAGGGAACTGTCACATCAATGCTGACTGTGTTTATATCGGCCCTGGTCAGGTATGATCAATGTAAGCAGTCTGATGGGGAACTTGAGATTTCCTGAGGTGCTCTGAGATGACTTTGGCTTGCCAGAGGCAGGAATTGGGCTGGTCAGCAACAAAGTCTGCTCTTCTGCTGCCAGAAACACCAGTTGCAGCTAAAACCACACAGTGTGCTTGCATGTGGCGAGATACACTAATGCATTTGAGGCTGCTGCTCTACTCTGAAGTGTTTAAGCAGCAAAGGGAGGAGACTACACTAGAAAGGGAGGAGACTACACACAGCAGTTGCTTTGTCCCTCTTGTTCCCGGATCACAGATTGTCTCCGGGTGATTCTAAAATGAGCAGAAAAGCATGTGCAGCTGTTCAGATAGTCCATGGAGAGAGGTGGGTTGGGAGTAAGATATCTTGAGCTAGGATGAAGGCATACAGGAGAGGTGGCTTCTCAGGGTGCTGCTTCTCAGATTGCTTTTCCTCACCAAGCAAGGGAAGAATTGGACAATCTACTGAGAAAAGGTGCCTATCCTTTAGCAGTTTTTAGTGCTGTGAGGTGTTCAAATGCCCTCCTTGCAAATGCTTTACCTTGAAAGCAGGAACCTTTGAAATTAACTTCTCCTCCCCTCCCCACCTGCCTTATCCCCTCCACTCACTTCCACACCCCTCCCCTCCTTTCCTGGCCATTCACTAACTCTGTGTTGTTCCATGAAAATCTGGAAATAAAGATGGAAACCATCACCTTCAAGTGATAGTCCCCAAAGCCAAGCAGTGCAAGGGATCAATGTGCTTAAGTGACCAGGCAGTAAGTCTGCTGTGATAGATTATAGCACCCTGCTAAGGAAATATCTCTACTTTTCCAGGCTTTGAGGGACCAGGAAGAAAACTTAGGAAAATAAATTAAGAATAAGTTTTGCTGTCTTAGCAAATGAGGATGCTTCACTAAGTCTATAAAACTGAAATGTCTCTTCTGTGCAGAGCAAGTGTGTCTGCAAGAGGGGTTATGCTGGTGATGGCTACAACTGTGATGCAATCAACCCATGCCTTATGGACAATGGTGGCTGCCATGACCTGGTGAGTAGCTAAAGAGCTGTGTCGAGGCTGTCATGACACTGGAGGTTCCTCTGTTCACTGACAGGAGATTTTCAGACATGACATCAAGAGAATTTCAAGGTTTTTTTTATTACTATGTCATGCTCTGGCATGCACAGAGGTGTTATAAAGGCATCCTTTAATTTTTGTGAGTTCACACAACCTAAGCTATCTCCTAGACTTGGCTGAATAAGGTATAACTTCAGTGCCACCATAAAGGCAACAGGAGGAAAGTGATTGTGTGTTGTCCTCTATTCCAGGCCATGGAAGGACAGAATTCAGTTCCTAGAGAGGTGTGACAGTGCATAACCTGTGTTTGCTCTCTAATTTCTCCTTTTCTTGTATTTTCAGGCTATGTGTGTACCCCTTGGTGGAGGAGACAGATCCTGTGCTTGCCCTGAAGGCTACGCTGGGGATGGCATGACATGCTATGGGGACATTCTAAAAGTGAGTAAAAAGCAAATGTCTGAGGTCTTCTTGAGACTGGAGAGAAATGGCTCTGTTCACACTTTCCTTCTCTATTACCTGAGCTGAGTCCTTCTCCCAGCACCAGCCTGACAGCACAAGCATCTCCCAAGGCCACAGGGACCAAACTGATGCCAAGGCCAATTATTGCCAGTGAAACCACTGGAAATAATTTCTGATCTGCTTCACTGTGATTGTCCTGTGCAATGAGTCACCTTTCCTTGGTTGTTCAGAAGGTTTTTCAGGTCAGAGTTGCTAGACCCATCTTCTGTAATTAGAAATATTGAAGGCATTGTCAGTTCAATCCTTGTCCCTGGTAATCTTGAGAGATGAAAAGTGTTTGGCAATATAGTTTTTCAATGGCTGAAGTTTGGTTTTAGGAGTACCCATCCCTTTCCATGACACATGGTGCCTGTAGTGGCAGTGAGGTGAGAGGAATGTCTAAGTCTTTATAGCCAGATTTGATATTGCAAAGGGCTCCTTTTCCTTACCCTGGGTCTCCTGGGCCTGCAACCACAGCACTTAGCAGGGGTAACTGTTCTGTTATTTCTATTTGGAAGGAGCTGGCCAGGAATTCCCACTTCACGGGCTTCTACGACTGGGTTAAGGTAAGAACAGCCATGGGATGCCCAGATGGGTAAGTTCTGTAGAAATGAAGTCTCTGCAAACACTGATGTTAAAGGAAGAGCAAGTCCATCTATCTTTTTCATTAGAGAAAAAACAAAATTACAGCAAAGGATAAATTGTTACAGAGACAGGCACATAGAAAAGCTCTGGAGTGTGTGATAGAGTCACGAGTGTATTTTGGGGTCTTGTTTCTAGCACAAGAGGAAGCCAGGGCTGTGTTATACTTAATTTTCATGATTATGTCATCTGTAACTCTTGGCCATGATAAAATAGCACAGAAGGGAAAGAAAAGGGGATAGCATTATAATAGCTGTTTTTTAGAAGAACACACTTTGAAAAGTTAGACTGTATATTTGTTCCTTTTCTTATTACTGCTTCCCTGATGTGGCAATAACAGAGATACTCAACAGTGAGTCTGTGGAAACATGCTATGATGTACAGCATCTAACTGAGCTTTAGCTTAACCTGTCCTGCTGCATACATTGCTTTTGCCAGGAATAATCTTAGTATCTCCCCCAGAACTGATGTGGGGGCTTCAGAAAGGATTTATGGATATGATTTAGTGGGTTTGAAGATTAACTGAAGTATGAAAGTAGGGCTTAAAGCAGCAGGTTCTCCCTTGCCAATGGGTGCCAGCTTTTTTGGCTAAGTCACCTGTGGCATTTATTGACTGCCAAGAGCACTTACCTGCCATGCCCAGGAGAGCCTGCTGTGCTTCTGAGAATGGGCTCCCTTTCTTCTCATCCCTCTCACATACATGACTGTAAGTGCAGGATGGCTGCTGGTTATATTTTGTGGTATATATATGGCAGTGGCCTGTCTTATTTGTTCATTTTTGTGCTTTGGACAACAGAAATCTCTCTTCAGCATCCCAGCAGGAACCAATGTCACTGTCCTGGTGCCATCGGAGGAAGCTATCAAAAACTTCAGCATGACTGAGAAAGATTTCTGGCTGACTCCCTACATGCTGCCATTTTTAGTCAGGTGCGAGAAGACTCCTGCCTTTACTAGGCCAAATAACAGTAACAAAGCCATGAACTGGATTTCTGCTTGTGCAAGACTAATAAAGAGTTTTAAGTATAGAAGCAAGATTAAATATCTGGCAGGCAAAGAATTTAGTAAGCATTTAAAACATAACAGACCACTAACAATGGCAAGTGGGTGTATTTGTCACATATTTGCAGAGAGATTTTCCCTGTCACGTAGATGCAAATGGCATCAGTATAAGTAATTCCTCCCATCATTTTCTCCACATACTTAACTATTTCATTTGAGAGACGTGAATTTTGGTGTAGTCTTGTCTCCCTGTTATTACAAGCAGTGTTCTAATCTTTTCTTTACTTGCCTTTGTTCCCTTCAGAGCACACTTTCTGCAAGGTGTCTTCACTGGTGAAAAGCTCAAGAAGTACAACAAGTCAGAACTACCCACCCTGAACCCACAGACCAGCTGGCAGATAAACAATAGCAGCAGCGTAAGTTTTTAGTACATAATGCACATGTACCAGTATCCAATTAAACTGCTCAAGAGCTGCTGTATCCAGCAAAGAAGCCTGGAATGGGGACCTGAATTGATGCCTTCAAACTCAGACACTGTTCAAAAACTGTACCCAGCTCAGTCATGTATAACCTTGAATGAACAATATATTTGTTTTGAACTTGCTAGGCAGTTTCTCACCCTTTTGCTTCTTCCTCTGATATTTTTGCAGGTGCTAACCATCCAGAATGCCAGTATAGTCATCAGTGACATCCCTGCCACCAATGGCATTATTCACATCCTCAGTAAGGTATCTCAGTGAATGTGGTACTTGGAAATGCTGAAGTTGTAGCAGTAGGTTTGTGTTGCAGTTTCTGTGATAGGGCCAAGGAGGAATACATGTTCGGACAGTTAGGAAGGGATATAATAGCAAAAAATATATTTGGTTATCACAAGGTCCTGACAGGTGTTTACTGTGATGAAGTGTTTAATTTTTAAAATATTTGTCTCCAGGACAAGCAGGAGGGGAGTTCCATGGCTGAAAGTAGAAGAGTTGTGGCTATTGCAGAATTGTGTAAAATGAGGCTATTTCTAATCGTTTTTCTTGCAAGCAAGGCAGGGGTCTGGTGTGATTTTTTTCCCCAGAGGCCCCTGTGCAACCTTGCTTATGAACTTGCTTTTCCACAGGTTTTGTTGCCACCTTCAAAGGATATCCCAGCAGTTCCTCCAAGTCTGCAGAAACAGCTTGAGACAGTTGCCTCATTCAGCACATTCAAGGAACTGCTACAGGTAAGCATCTGAGGGGACCAATGCTGTGGTTGTCAGAACTGTCTTTTGAAGAAATGCTCGCCTTACCCTGTACTGGTGGAACAAAATCTGGACTGCCTGGAGAGAAAAGGGGGAGACCACATATTTCCTACTATTCATGAGGGTTCTTCTAGGAAAGCCCTTTAGAGCAGCCAAATAGATACTAACAGATCTCTATAACACTAGCATGTTCTTCCAAACTGAAATGTGGAAGATGACCTGTCTACTGCAGGCTTTCTCATGCTTGTACGTGGCTGAAAAACCTAGAGATAAATGAAGGCTTGTTCATGATCAATAAGCTGCATTTATATCAGCCCGGGAGGAGAAGGAAGCAATTAGACTTGAAAAGTTATAGATCACATTTTCAAGCACTTCCTCTAGTATTCTTGCCTTTGGTAATTGGTTTCGTGTCTGCTTTGTTTTTTAGTGAGTATAAAGATAATTGCTAAAATGTTACTGTTTGGACATTTTTTAGCAATACCGGCTCATGGGAACAATTGAGTCTTCTGAAAAATACACAGTTTTTGTTCCTGGAAATAATTCCATTGAGGAGTACTGCCATGCTGCCAATGTGACACAGTTGGTAAGCCCACTGCTCACTTATAGTTTGAATATATATTGCAGTAAGTGCAGGGACATGTACATCATCAGATCATAAACTTGAGTTTGGTGGATTTGACCATGGAGAGCAGAAGCATAACTGATGCCAAAAGCTGGGAGAAATGTGGCAGAGGGAAATGAGAGGGTTTCCTGGGGTATTGCAGTGGCATCTGAAAAGAATATTTGTACTTCAAATGCAAATTCCTGAGTATATTTGTATATGGATAGATTGCATGGTATTTTCCCCTTTCTGACTGGCTGTGGCAAATCTGTGACAATTTTCAACCTTTTTGATTAACAATTAGTGACTGGTGACAGAGAGTTACTAGGCTCTGTGGGTTTAATTTGCCAATGCTAATTGAATGCTTAGGCATTATTTTTATGCCATACCTCAAACTGAATTATAGTCTAAGAAGTCAAGAGTCCTAATATTTGGGGGTTTTTTTTGTGGATTTAGGACAAGGAGACAGTTCAGTACCACATTGTACTGGGAGAGAAGCTCTTACCCACAGACCTGAGAAGTGGAATTCATAAGAACAGCATGTTAGGGCTCTCCTACTGGCTAATGTTTTATCAGAACAGCACCCAGGTAAGGGAGACAGTTCTGCCATCTGAAGATCTGTCTTGGCCTGTCACTTTCTATGGCTGGTGGCTGGATACACATATTTATGTTTTGCACATCCTTAAAAGTTTACCCACTGTGTCCATCTGTTAAGCAACCCATGCAATAGAGTTGAAGGGTGTTGTCTCAGCTGTTTTCTTCTCCTTTGCAGAAGTTTGTCAATAATATTCCTTTGGATGGAAAGTTTATTGAGACAACAAAAGGCATGCTGATTGGGGTTTCACAGGTCCTCCAGATACAGAAGAATCGTTGCACTGCCAATACCACCACCATACAAAAGGTATTGATGATTATCAAGGAGCTGACTATCATTTCACAGGACTTTTTCACCTGATGAACCAAACTGATGTATAGCCGACAACCTTCCTTGTCTCTTCCACATGGATCAGCCAGTAGCTTGTGGTCTGACCCCAAGTGAGCCTCATGTGAGATGGGGCATCATGAAGACTTGGCACCTACTAGCCTCAGACTTTGTAATTCTGCTGCAACAGATCTGCAGCTCCTGTGCAGATCCCATTCCATTCACTTGCTGCGGCTCTCACAGTGCCAGCACTGGGGCAGGCTGGTGCATGGACTCCTAGATACTAAGCTGTGGAAGGAGAATCCAGCCTAATTCTTGTGCAGCATGACCACAAGCTCCCTCAGGAAATGTTGTGGTCTGCCTGGGAATCATGGCCAAAGTCCAGCCTGCATGCATTTTGTGTCTCTTGGCCATCTGAAGATTGCAGGGTCACACTGAGGTATACCTGCCTTGTTACAGATCAGAAAAAAGTATTTGCAGTCTGGAGTGAAGGAACTCCAGGCTTACAGAAATCCCTGTTCCAGCTCAGAGAGTCATAAAAGATATAGCACGTGATCTCTTCTGGTTTGTTTTGTAGTATAGTCTCTGGAGTGCAGAAATAGGACCTTGTGTACACCACTGGAGAACAAGAACAAGACCCTCTGTGAAGCCTTTGATAGCAGCCAGGACCCGAGGGTCATGCATCATGATTTTTCTTCTTTTGGTGTTTTGAGTCATGGAGATAAATACATCTTTGTCTTTGTCCCAGCCAGCAGCCTATACAGCACCATTTGTATTCAAGATTAGTGTCTTGATGTGATGTGTGTAGAGGGCACACGTGTGACTTGTCCTGTTCTCTGTGCCCTAGTCAAGATGCGGCAAGTGTGAGAAGGGGATCAAGTGTCCTCCTGGATCAGTTCTTGTGGTGAGTCTTTCATTAATCTCACAGATTAATCTTCATAGATTGTTTGCAGATAGTGCTTTGATGTCCTTTTATTGGTCTATAAATATAATCTTGATACCTGAAAATATGTGCCCTTGTGTCCCTCTTTGTCTCATTCATTAGCAAGGTTTGTCAGAGAAAGCAGAAACTCAGAGAAGGCAAAAACTGAGGGAGGCATTTTCACTGAGGAAAAGTACAGTCTGAACTATGAGGCTCTTTAAAGAGCTGTCACCATGCTTTGCCTGAATTTCAGGAGCCCTTTCAAGCATGCAGTGTTAGGAGTTTCACTCCTTAGCAGGGAAGAAGAGATGCTTTTTTTTCCCCATCTTCTGTTCTTTTGATATTATCATCAAGGAAAGACAGCTTAAGGGTGCCAATAGCAATTTCCCAGCCTGCACCAGTGATTTGTTCACACAGATGGGCTGGTTGTGCCCATCTTGTTTTTGAGTGAGTAACAAACATCACCAGAGATGAAACCAACTAAACATTTCATCTCTCTTCTGGCTGTGAATTGTCAGCAGCCAGATCTGTCTTCTTAGGCTTCATTATGCCAAAAAAATTCCAATTACACTTTCTCAGTATTCACACTGATGTGTATCTGGCAGGTGACAAAATAGACTCTGTGTGGTGACCTCACATCTAGAGATGTCTCATTGGTCTCAGCTTTGGATAGTCCAAATTTTTAGGGCTGTTCCTGTAGGATAAAAAGCATCGTTCCTTGTTAGGCAAGAACATTGCCATATGTGCCAAAATGAACAATGTTTGTCTAAATATTGTGATATCTTCTATCTGTATCTATATTAATTATATCTGCAGGAATTGCCAGGAAGCAAGAACCTGGCTCGCTGTGAACTGCGCTCTGGGGATATGGGAATCCTTGGTTGCCATTTCACCTGTGCAAAAGTTTCTCTGGTAAGAAAAACATTTACCTCAAATTAATTTTGTCAAAAGCAAGATGGGTATTCAAAATGCAGCCATGGAAATCCAGCCTGTGCCAAAGTTCTGGCTGCATTTGTACCACTGCATAGCTGAATCTGGGCTTGTCTGGGAGTCACTCTTCATCCTTGAGATAGAGGGCACTGGATTAAAAACAAACCTGTGGAAATGTCTGCCCAATGATGGATTGTGGGCTGTCACTTTTGTATTGTTGTTTTGGGTTTTGTCCTGTAGAGGAAGAGAAGGAGCTGAGTGTTTGCAATCTGGTTTCCTAAGGAAATGAGGCATGAATGATGGTATTTTGCTTGTGCATGTGCCTTCCCAAATAACTGATGACAAATTGGAGCCAGACCAAAGGGAGGAGCAGAAGGTCTCACAGCTATTATGGCCCCTACCAGTTTTGTGAGAATGTGTGGCTGGGAGAAAACACTTGAAAAGAAAATAGTAAAACTAAGTAACTAAAGTAAATGAGTAAATTTGCAGATTACACCAAATTAGGCAGAAGTGTTGATCTGCATGAAGATAGGGAGACTCTACAGAGAGACTTGGATAGGTTGGATCAATGGGGCAACATTTAACGGAATGAGCTTCAACAAGGCCAAATGCCTGGCCCTGCACTTGGGCCACAACAACCCCATACAAAGATATAGGTTTGGGGAAGTATGTCTAGAAAGCTGATCGAAAAGGACCTGGGGGTTTTAATTGATAAGAGGTTGAATATGAGCCAACAGTGTGCCCAGGTGGCCAAGAAAGCCAATGGCATCCTGGCTTGTATTAGAAACAGGCTGAGCATCAGAAGTAGGGAGGTGACAGTCCCCCTGTACTGGGCACTGGTGAGGCCACACCTTGAGTACTGTGTCCAGTTTTGGGCACCTCAATACAAGAGAGCTCTTGAGGTGCTGGAGTGAGCACAGAGGAGGCAACGAAGTTGGTGAAGGGACTGGAGAACATATCTTATGAAGAGTGATTGAAGGAGCTGGATGTGTTTAAGGGTCATTTGGATGTGGTTTTAGGAGTAAACTTTGTAGAGTAGGGTTAATGGTTGGACTTGATGATCCCAAAGGTATTTTCCAACCTGAATGATTCTATGATTCTATGAAAAGAAAGACTTGTGTGAATTTGAGCTCATATACATATTGAAACATCTCCCTGGAAAGTTTAGTGGAAATGGGAGATTGAGGAGAAGGGAGAGAGGGAGTCTGACATACACTAGACACATGGAGAGCTTCAGTTATCTGTTACTCACATATCTGTTATTCAGTTATTCATCTTGTATCTCACTGGGCATTTCTGCAGCCCTTTGTTAGATGATGGTTCTCTTCCTCTGTACTGTCCAGCTTGGGCACATCATGGTTTCCCCTTTCTATGGGTAGATGCAAAAAGAAGTGAAAGCTTCTTTAAATCAGGCTTCTGAACAAATCACTGTATGGTAGAGCTTTTCTCTGCCCAACAAAGTATCTTACTGGTGGATCACGCTAGGGACACATGCAGGAGTTAAGCTAGAAGGGAAAAGGACTGATATTTCTGTTCCTCACCAAATGGCCAGTGCTGCTCAAGGGCAGAGCAGACCTTCACATGAACAGAGCACCTCGTTTTAGGGGATTCAATCCATCCTCCCTGTGCACATCTGGCCCTTTCATGTGGTGTCAGAAATTACGGCTCTGACACAGTTAAAGGAATAGAGTATCTTCCACCATACAGCTGTACCTTGTATGTGCTGCACAAGACAGCTCACCCCAACTTGTCCTTGTTTCTCCAGAGGTCCGTCTGCTGCCCCGGCTACTACGGACACATGTGCGAGATGTGCCCAGGGAAGCCAGGCCAGTGGTGCTCTGGGAATGGGGAATGCCAGGATGGCATCGAGGGCAGCGGAGAGTGCCGTTGCCTGGAGGGTTTCCATGGCACTGCCTGTGAGATGTGTGAAGTAGGCCGATATGGAGCTGACTGCAAATCAGGTGACACTGGTGGCTATTGCAGTTTGTCTGTACCATCCTGCTTGCAAGGGGAGAAAAGTGACCACATCTCAGCTCCTGAGAGGGGTGGTGGGAAGGAAGAAATGTCCCAAGATCTCTGAGACAGGCAAAGAGCTAGCAGCCTACTGAAAGAGGTGTGGTGGGATTGATGGAGAGCTTGTGGTCAGCCAGAGTGGCCCCATTTTTCATCCTCAAACCAAGGCATGACTGTGCCATGCCACTCATCCTGCCACCATTCAAACTACTGGAAGCAGAGGCAGGTGGTCTATTCCTGGGCTTTTTGGCCTGGTAGTGGAGGAAAAAGAGCTGATACTCCTGTCACGTTTTTCTTATGGCAGACTGATGCATTGGATTAGAAACAGAGCAGCCAGCGAAAGGGCAGCAAGGCTCTGCTTGTGAGACCTGGTTGGTTTGTCAGTGATCATTGTTTATATTTTCCCTGCAGAATGTGCCTGTGACAACGGCATATGTAACGATGGACTGCAAGGGGATGGGAGCTGTGACTGTTTCCCTGGGTGGAAGGGCCCTACCTGCCAAGAAAGTACGTGAACATGCAGGGACGTGTGGTGTGATTATTGCCTTTTTGGCAGAGAAATCTGCATGATCTTCTTTAGTTGCCAGAGCAATTCTGTGTTAGCTGAGCAAGGTGACCACAGCTGCACATACTTTGCATCCCACAAAAGGCTTTCCAAACTGTACTCATTCCTGAACACAAGCTGCATTTGCAGTGTGACTTTCCCAACAGCACATGAGCCTTCAAGTTATTTGGGTGAAATTTGTACAATACAAACATACCTCCTTCTTTTACCTCCCTTGAGATTTGAGGCATCTCCCTTGCCCTGGGAGAGAGAGAGGGAAGCTCCCAGCCAGATTGGATTGACCATGACTTCTGTTATTTCCTAAGAAGCTGACAGGGCTTGCTTTGAAGCCTTCAGAGGGCCCCAGTGTGTCTGCTGAGTTGCCTTTTCTGCTCACAGATCAATAATTTAGGTGAGCTCAAGCCATGGTCTATAATTCTCAATAAATCTGTCATTGTATTCAAAGTAATATGTTGAAGATGGTTGTTCTGGGATTTGGCATTATGGTTACCATTGGGGTGAGGAGGAACCTGAGCTCCTAAACACTTCTGGATTTTAAATATATGCACACAAAGATTGATTATGTAGTGAAGTCAAATATTTTGCAGGCATTTAGAAATGGAAATTGAGTGAATCTGTCCTATCTAGTGTAAATGTAAAGTATGAAAAAAGTTAATCTTTCTTCTTCAAAAGGGACAAAGCCAAATGAACCCTTCATGAGGGTTCATTCCTAGCAGTGTGGAGGCCACACAGGTAGGATCATAGTGAACCATTAGCTCAGATGGAGAGCATCAAATTCACCCCCTTGCTAAGTGCCAAAACATAAATCCCATGAGGTTTTCCTGCTGCCACATAGGACAGGACAGTGAGCATAACTGCTGATGTGGGCACCAGGCAGGGCCCCACAAATGTGGTGTGGGGCTGTTTGCAGCATCCTTCACTCAAAATGGCATAAGTGACCCAGCAAGTGCTACATTGAAAATGCAAAGTCACATTTGTGTTTTCTCTTGCAGGAATCAAGATGGACTTATGCAATAACACTTGCCATCAAATGGCCAAGTAAGTATAGACAAGGGGGCTAGGTGATTCTCAGGAAGACATGTGGGTTTGTATGTGTTTACACAGAGGTGATTCTGTGTTTAGGGCTTCAGAGAAGACTGGGAGAAGGTGCTCACTCATTAAAGATGCATAAATGTCAGTTCCATTCAGGGAACTGAACTCTTTGGTGCTAAGCTGCATCCAGTTTCCCCAAGGAATTTGTCTGAGCATAAATTCTTTTCAAGTTCATAGAATCACAGAAAGTTTAGGGCCGAAAGGAACCTCCAAAGGTCATCTAGTGCAGCCCCCCTGCAGTGAGCAGGGACACCCTCAACTAGACCAGGCTGCTCAGAGCCT